>VZRR01000417.1:0-168315 GCA_013398015.1 Oreocharis arfaki
AGCGGTCCAGGGCCTCATTCTGAAGGTCTATTCACGGTGGGGTGGTATTTTCTGCAGCTTTTGTAATACGGTTTTACTGTGGGTTCTTCATGAAAATGTTTGTCATATTTCAGTCTCTGACAGCAACTATGTGTGTGCTCTTGAAATGTTACATATTGGTTACAGACACATGCCTCGGGGGCATGTCCATTGCTTTCTGTTCCTAAAGTTCCCAGGTTTTGACACACAGACATTTTACTACTTTCCACCACATCAGACAACTCATGTCTGATGGAAGCTAGGTTTGTTAGCTTAGCACTCAAAACCCAAGAATAATTCCAAGTCTCACTTGTTTACAAGTCTGTTCCAGCATCATCATTCACAGCACTGAAAACATAAAGTGGCCAGATTTTTTAGGCAGATCCCCACTGGATTCTAAACCAATAAAACAAGTACCAGAAATGATCTTGCATTAGCAAGCCCAACGGGCCTATACACTAATTTTTAAAAGTATGTGGAGACAGTGTTTGCATTAGGCAAAACCATGGCTTTTCTAAAACTGCCATTCACTGAAAATAGCCTTTTTTGTTTCTGCATTGCATTAAACCCCTGCTGGAGCATTCCCATAAGATACAAAAAGGCTGGATGAAGAATTCTCCCTACCAGCAGTATAAAGATCACAAACAAACATGAGCCTAAATCTCTTTGTTCTGACACAGCCTATTTGCCTTACTTTAAGATTCTTCACAGCATCATCTGCACAATATTGATTTTCTTGCAAGACTTGAAGAAACCCAATAACGGAGAATTGGGGAAATAGAATTATTTACAGTAACATGCACAAGAGCTTCTGAGGGCAGGAGGATGTCACACTTGTTATGATGCTGTCACTTGTACACTTGTCACCAAGGGGTACGGTTGTGTCCTTCGCATGTACATTGCCATGTCAGAAGTCAGCTCTGTTGTGCATGCGATTGTCTTGCAACTCTGATAAAACTAAGCTGCCAAAGAGAAGGATTAATTTTCTGTTGGATCAGTGCAGCAACCCTTTCCAGCAGCATCCCATACGTAGGTTGGATTAAATGTACCATGAACCTGTACTCCAAATGGACTGGAAAATAAATCGCCTACGCAAGCTCATTTTTTCGGCTCCGTTTGCTGGGAGACCTATTTTAAAGCTGTGTGCTCTGGACAGAGTTTCTTCCTTCCAAGAGAGGGCACCATCAGCTTTCCTTCTGCTGCTCTTTGAAGCAGGGGTAATAGGAATAGTCCCACGGAGGCTTTGCAAGCTTGGATTCCTTTTGGAAATCTCAGATAGCTGCAGACGTATTCTACGAGTGCCTCATAGGATGTCTGGCCACAGGGGCAAGGGCTGTGCCTGAAGGATCCCACCACTGTGCTGTGCCAGAGCTGCATTCCCATGACATTTATGCCTAGCCCGGCTTGGTTTGACCTAGCATGGACCTAGCTGGTCTCCATGGACAGCGCTAGGGGTTGCACATTGCTGTATTTCTTGCTCACGACCAGTAAATTCACACAGAGAGCCTCAGCTTTTGATGATTTAACAGGCTCCAAGAGCTAGATGGGAATCTATACAACCAGCTGTGACCCTTACTAGCTGTACTTTGGCTTGCTAAATCAGTGCCAGGACAAACACTGCTACACAAAAGCTGTCTGTGAGACGAGGATATCCATCTCTTGTATCATCATTGCTCCTATCTAAGGACAGTGTCCAGTGAAGTCTAGTGCAATCAATAAGTCTGTGCTCTTTCAAAAAAGAAAAGGAAAAAAAGGTGCAAACATACAATATATACATACAATACAGGATAAAAATGACATTACTGCACTATTTCTCAGCTAGTTCAGTTTCACAGGGCTGTAACTCACTGAAGGCAGCAGTCTCTAAGGTTAACACACACATTAAATAACATTCCTTCTGCTCTCTTCAAAAAGAAAACATGTTTTCAAGTAAAAGGATTTCTGCAACAAGAGCTCTGGTGTTGAACTTCACGCAGATGGTGCTTATTAGAGATATTTCAATTCCCAGCAAACAATTTAAAGCACCACCTGATCTGCAGTTCCAGCTCCTCTCTCAAATAAACAGCAGCAATAATTCACATTGTGGGATGAGGAGCTTACTTCCTCCATATAGATTCACAGATGGGCTCCGAGAAGGCCACCTCATGATGTGGGGAGCAGGATCAGCCACTCCACTGAGCACCCTGAGCAGGACATGTCCCTTTGTGCCTGCCATGCCAGTGGCACTCTTCCTGGGGGTCTGCAATGGGTCTGATGCAGGTCTGATGTAAGAACTGAGCCCATCTCTGACAGCAAGCATAATGCCACCACTTTAAGGAAGCCGAGTCACCTTCACTGCTGTTCCCACCACCTACCCTTGGCAATTGCAAGGCCCCTCTTTCTTGCCAGACCCATGCCTGTTACAAAAACCTCTTATTAAATGCTGCTGCACAAGCATTGCTGCAGTCAGCAGCCTTAGGACAGAGACAAACAAGGACATATGGGACCAGTTACTGCTGAAATGTGACTGTCCCAGAGTGATGGTGAAGCCCTTCCATGTTCAGTGCTGTAGGAGGCATGTGAGTCTGTCCCAGGTGCCATGGTAGGTGGTCCAGCTGTGGCTGTGGGCCTCCTCCAGGCACATTAGATCTTTTATTGGTTGCCTTGCACATTTTTGATGTAATTATTGGGCATTCAGATAGTTTCCCAAAGGCTGGCTTTGTTGTTCTCCTGGGTTGAGGTCAGGAGTGCCAAAGGGTGAGGCTTGCTTAGTGCTGCTTTTGATAATGATGCAGCCTGTGGAAGAGACTTGTATTTCTCTCCTATCTTTTAATAGCAATTTTCTATATCTTATCTTAATCTGCCATATCCTGTGCAGGCAGATAGGGAGGTTAAACTGCAGCTGTGTTTCTTTGGCTGTCTTCTATTCTTGCACCCTCTGTCACTTTTCTGTTTATTTGAAGTTGACTGCACTGAACTCTGTGGAATTTCTGAATGCTCATCCTTCCCAAACACCCACGCTTTTCTATACTTACATCATGCTTCATTTTAAGTTCCTCTCTTTTGGTGCTTTGAAAGTGGGATTTAGCAAGTCGGTGTTCTCACCTCTCTGGGGTAAGTACAGAGGCATTGCTCTGCCTCTGTCAGATACAGACAACACCAGTTTCCTGTCTGATAAGGACTTTTAAATCTACAAGTTGCTTTCTGATCTTCACAGAGGAGGTGCATAGATGTACATCGTATATTTCAACCTCCTTCTTGATACTAATTATTCTTCTTCATAGCAATACTAACTTATCTATAATCTTCTCAAACCAGATGATCTCTAAAAGGGGGGGGAGGGGAAATCATGTGCCAAAAGAGCAAATATTTATTTAATTACTTTTATTAAAATAAAAATATCATGCATTAGTACGCATTAGACATTTCTGAGAACCAGTAATATGAAGATTAAGACTACATAATTTCTGCATAAAATAGGTTGAGCTGGTAAAACATGCAGCCTATGTACTGGAAGGGTCTGGATGGAAAGATGAAAATGAGAAAGGTGCTGTTGTGGCTTTTTTTTTTTTTTTCTGTGTACAAAATTCATCTATAAAGACAAAAAATATTTCATTTACTAATTGTGCTACCAGAGACCTATCCAGGCTGAATGCATACTGACAGTTCCAGCTCCTCTCTTCTTTACTGTCGTGCCAATGCAGTGTATTTTGCTCTGTTATGTTGAGGACCCTGCAATTCCATTAATCTTTGTCTGCTACATGTTCCACCAGTTGGATAATTAAACACAGATACTCAGGGTACACTAGGGCTTCATTTGACTGCCTTTGCTACCAGAATTTCTTTTCCTGCCTAGTATAGTACAACAACTTAAGTCACCAGTGTGACTCTGGTTGAGACTTTATTTTGCCTTAGCTATGCTAAGGAAATGGAAATTGGAAATGGCCAACACTATGGTTTCATATGTCACATGGATCAGCTTTTGAGGGATTGCTTTCACTCTGCTTCTGCTCTTGTCATGGAAGTGAAGTGGGAACCTGACATGTAAAAGAGCATCTTTTTTTAGGGCCCTGATAAGCAGCACCTGGGCTTTCATATTGCACCTCCATTAGTCACAAGTGTTGCCTGCATTATTGCTCACATTATGAAACTCCAGCACTGTGCATGCAGAGAGCCAAAGAGTCTTGAAGAGAGGAAAGAGTGCTGTTACTAGCTTCACTAAGCTCTGGATAAATCCCCAAGGTGACAAATTTTACCAGAAAAAAATTTTAAGTCCATCAATAAAGAACCCTTATTGTGAGTTCTCTGGCTACAAGCTACAAGCTAGCCACTGCTTTTTGTTCCCCCCAAATACAACAGTATATTACAATAAAAGTCCTCCAAAATTTAAAAACAATTAAAAAGAATAATATACACCTCATTTTTTCATCACTCATATACAAACAATCTTTGATCAACAGTATAAACCATTAAACCATATAAAAGTCAAGAGTTGTTTATTTTACAAATAGTGCTTTCATAGTTGAGTAACTTTACAATGCTGTGAGGGTACCGTCTGTATCTATGGATATATTGCTTGACAGTTTATTAAAACCAAGTCATCATACCTTATCCTTGGTTGATTGCATCAATACAAAGCAGCCTAAATGGGCAATGGATCCATAGGATCTCTGATTATTGTGAGGGATTTTCAAAAATCACTCAACATTAGCCTTGTTTTATACTCTCAGTGTAATCAATTTAAACATCCCATTCATTTCAAGGAGAACACTATTAGGAAAATAGGATTAAAAAAGCAACGTAGGTATGTGAGCCAAGCCTCCTACCATTGTAGACGACTACTTTGATTATTCCCTTTTAAAAAATATGAGGATAACATTGATGGTGGTTGCAAATGCACACTCTCCAGCTAGTTTGTGAGAGGTGAGGAGAAGAGTCTGGATAAATTCCAGCCTGACTGGAAATGATGTACTATATTGTCTGTGTAGCAACAACACCTTCTACCAGTTCAGTTGTTAGTGGCTTTCTTGATTTTCAGTTTTCACCTTAATCAGAAAAACCCATTACTTCAAAGTGAGAGATCCAGAGACCACAGGACCTGTGCTGCTGTGCATTCAGACAGCCCCATCTGCACGATGTTAGATGACAGCAAAGTTGATAAAGCACCAGCCCCAAATCTTGGCCGAAGACATTTTGCCTGCCGACTTCAGCAATGCAACAAGTGGTGTGTCTTTTGCCAGGTAGGTCTCCAGTTATCAATTCTTTCCCTTGGGAAACCCATTTTTGGATGCTATTGAGGGCTTAGCTTGACCACCAGCTGTGGTACAGCCTGCTACGACTGCACTTTTCTCTCCCAGCGTAAGAAAAAGGGGTTGCACCAACCCGCAGTTCTCAGTCCACGTGGCCATGGTAATAGAGGTGGTAATCTGCCTAAGACCAGATATCAAACACAGGCAGGATGCATGGCAGAAGGCAAAGCATATCATGGAAGCTCTGTGATTTCAACTCTCTTGCATAATTAAAGTAATACATAACCAAGTGTTACTGTTTTAAAGTCTCACTGCCTGCCTACACACTTCCTCACACAAGAAAGTTATTTCATCATGTCTCATCTTCACATCGCCATATTTTTTCCTGATACTGAGCCAAAATATCATGTATTTGCTTCCTTTTTTTCTTGGCTGTGTCTCTGTTTAGATATTGCATTAAGTGCAATATGGAGTAGAGGTTGTAGGTTTGGCCCTGAAGTGACACATGGGCCTCATACTCAATTTCATTTTCTATGGACAGGCCTCACCCTCCTGCCAAGCTCTCTTTGCTCAGCGGAGGTCTGACCCAGCCCCTATGAAGGGTGGAGCTCTGTAGCTCCTCTCTGTAAAAAGAGGCTGTGGAAGTGGTGATCAATACCCTCAAAGCAAGAAAACAAGACGTTACATCTTTGGTCCTAATGCAGCCCATTTGACAAGCTACTTGAAGGTGTAATGTTTTTCTTTTGTATAAACTTTTTTTTTTCTATTATTTTCTTTATTATTTTAAAAAGGCTCCTTGAAAGTTGTATGTCAGAACAAGAGGGAACACTTACAAAAAGAAAGCTAGAAAATAAGATCCCAATATAAAAATTTGAACCAGTGGTGATAAAACATTACAAAGCACCCTTGCTAAGTGTTATACACAGAGTTTGACATTTCACAAGTATACAGTTTCCACCAAGAAGGAGGACACAGGTGCATTTTCATACCTTGTCCTGATTCAGGTGTTTTCTCATAGAGAAACTTTGGGGTAAACAATTGCCAGAGTACTGCAACTGCTCAACCGAGAGATGTTGAACCCCAAATGTGAAAAATGAGTGCTTGTCTGGAAATGCAAAGTTTCTCCTTGGCACCCTGAAGCACCTGCAGACAGACCAAGAACACCCCAGGCACCTTGTCATGGGACTTCTTTAAGCTATTTGGGGTCCTGTGACATTGTTGTAACCCTAACTATGTCCCCCAGGGAAGAGATACCCCTTGTAGTATGAATGCCAAGTACCTTGGTTTCTGCAACCCCCTTCACACAAAGCTGGGATCAGGGACAGGAGCACCTGTACCTGCAGGAACAGTCAGTGGCCTCAGTGATGTCCCTGTGCAAACTCAGCAGCTGTCTCGGGTACGGATTGGTCAGCTGAGCCCTTCCTTGGCATCACCCTCCCTATGCAAGCCCCTCCCTTTCAAACAAACCACAGAACCACATTTTCTAATGCTAGGGAGGGCTTCAAGTCTCAGTGAGGTTGGTGGGATGGGGCATCACCCCGAGACATTCCAGAAACCACCATCTAGTTCCAACTACTCCCTCTAAAAAAATTTACTTCAATGTTGACTGTCTGTTCGGAACAAAAGGAAGCCCCTGGCCTCTGGATGAATTTACTCGACAAAATCAATTGCAACATGAAGAAAATTTCCCCAGTCAACTCGCTTTGCAGCAGAAGAAAATAACCCAATGCCCAAATGAAATCAAGTGTGCCGACACTGTACACAATCACTGGAAAACATCTAAGTAGGATGAAGACTCTTAACTTACATTTTCATACACTTAGAAGTTATTAAAGGTCCTAAATTATTATTGCAAAAGGAGTTCTGTAATAACTACTGCTTTATAAGAGATGCTAAGGACTAACTTGTGAGTATTTTATTTTTCCTTCCATAAGAAGTACAGTAAAAAGGGAAATTTTATCTTTCTCAAGTGACAAGACTCTGTTGGCTTTTATAAGAGGCTGTGGAATGCTACATTTCCCTATTTAGCTGTGTTTTTAAAATCAGCCTTTTCTACCCACACCTCCAGCCGACGTTTCAAGTTATTTTTGGATGTTGATTTATGCTGCCTAACCATATTCTCCTGTATGAGCACCTATGATCTGCTGGGGCCTCCTTCCTGTTAAATGTGCAGTGAGCTGCAATGGGAAAACCAGGACATTTCTGCTGCTTATTGGTTCTTTTTTTTTTTTATCCTGGTGCAAATGATTTGGTATATTGCTATTGTGTGTTACCCTGTGAGCATCACCCTGCACATCACCAGTGCTTCCTGCCACAGCCAGTCGCTGCACAGTCTCATCCACTCCTAGTGCCACTGTATCTGCCCCTGCAGGCACTATCCAGTTCTTATTTTTTGCTGGTTTTTGAATCATTACTGACCTGCCAACTCACAAATCATGGCTTACAGGATGCCTGTTTACCAGAAATACTTCACAATATATAGCTGATCCTGCCAATCTGGAATCTGCACTTGTAGCAACAGTTTGTGATCCTACGTCGTCTTTCCTACTTTTTTCATCAAAAACATCACATTCAAAGGGAGATGTTCTTTCTAACTCACACTGCTTAATTTTTAGATGAATTTCCTTGTTTCTAGCAATGAATTGCTACTGAATCCCTCTTGAATTGTTTTAAAAGGGCAAGTGTTAACTTCTATTCATGCTACATAATGCTGGTGATACACATTGCTTTTTCCCAGTGGCTTTCTTGTTTCAGCTAACAGATTAAAATCAATAAATTCCTTTGTGCAATAGTGTTTGAAAGATTCTGTGGGAGAATATGCACTGTGTGATTTTCTAGTGTTCGGCTTGGAGACATTACAGATTTAGCTAGCTGAAAAATTATCTGTGAATTCTGTTAAGATCTTTTTTTAGTTTTATGTGCATTTCTGCCAGGGTGGTAGGTGGGGAAAAGCAGCGCTGCCTGTGCGCACATGTTGCACACTTGTGAGAGCAACACAACAAATCTGCTCCCAGGAATGCAAGGAGAAATCTGCCGCTAATTGGACGTGGGAACTGAATTTTGGTTACTGTTTTAAATACAAGCCACTGATAATCCCAGTCAAACATTGCTGTGTCTGGGACTCAGTCATGGTGAGACACATCTACCAAACAGAACAATCTCTGGATTCTAACCCAACATGCCACTTCACCCTGTACCGTAGTGGGACCCATGAGCTGTACACATACAAACTGCTAATGCATGTTACTTAAAAAAGGGCTCATTTCACATGACTGGAGGGCTCCTTCCCTCAGTAAATCAGTAAAAACAGTGCTCTAAGTATTTGCTGCTTGATCCTGGACTTTAGATGCAATACTTCAACTGAAACACATTAAGATGTATTCAAAATACAGCAGTGGCATAAATTTGACTGTTTCCTGCTACTTAATATAGACTACAGATCCTCTCCAAGTCAGCTGCTTATGCTACCCTCAAGCAAGTTGCCACCATTCAACTAGTTAAGGGCCTTTGTCCCCAGATGAGAACTTGCTTTCCGATCTAGTAGTTTGATTAAAATAGCAGTGCCAAGATGCTGGTGGGTTACGTCTAAAGGACTGACTAAATTCACACTTTAGGCACTTTACTCCTCCTACATTCATAAGAAATGTTGGTGATGGAATAATTTTATGGGTCACTAGAAGGAGGAGCTGCTTTTGCTGCTGTGACTGATTTTTACCATGAAGCTAAAATCTTTGCCTTGCCTTGCCTGCCTATTTCACACCAATAACCAGAAGATGATGCTGTGTATTTCAAAGAAGCAGTAGGCAACCCTGTGCGTCAGAAGAGGGAGATAGTATTTTCCATCACTCTGGATTATTCTTTCTTTCCTTAATTCATTCTCACTGCTCCTCCTGCATTGCCAGGATAGTAACCCCCCAAAGGGACATGTGACCAGGCCCAGCATCTGCCCCAGAGTGGGACAGCAATTGGCAGTACTCTACTTTGAAGTGAGTGCAGTGTACCACTTAGATACCCCATTTCTTTGCCAAATGTACAAGGGAAAATTATTTCTGCTCTGAGCCCCTTTAAGAAGGGAAATAAAGCTGCTTGGCTAGAGCTACCTGTGTTTCTTGCCTTAGTCAAGTTTAATTTAGTACAGTTCTTCCAGTCTGTCTCATGAGTGCTCCAATTTGCCACTATTTGCATTTCCTTGACATTTAATTGAAGTCTGTTAAACATTATCTGACACTTCATTTTTCAGTTATGGCAACATCTTTAACAGTTTTGTTGAAGAAGAAAGGCATTTTGACAACTTGACAGTTGCATAAGGGATCAGAACAAAAAAAGGTCTTGGGTTTGACCATCAGAAAACAGACTAGTGAGCACTTTATAATCATGTATAGATGACTTGGAGGTGTGTTCCTCTTGTCATTTGTAGAAGTAGTGGTCAGCAGGTGATGCATTGTGCCATTTTGCTCCTTGTACTAGTTTTCCCCAGACCAATCCACTCCATACTGCCCTGGGCAGAATTGCCCATATGTCCCTCTGATGCACTTCTCACCTTTGGGCCAAAAGGCAGTATATGGAGCCAATTTGTAAAAATCTCGTGGTTTGGAATAACAGTTTCAGTTCCAGGAAATTTGGAACATAATTTTTTTCCTGCTGGTGATCTGAGCAACACTTAGCACACAAGCAGTTCAAGCATCTGATCTTGTAAAAGATCCAAAAATTCTGTTAGAAACATTTATAAAAATACAGAATGTAGAAAGGAATTTTACTGTACAATGTGTACAGCTCTCAGTTCATCCCAGAGTGGCTTTTTACCATGCTACCATTTGAAAATGAAAGGAATGCATCCGTATTTCTTCAGTCCAGGAAGATCCTGCTCCATCCCAACATGCATCTGAGTGCAGGTTAGGGGCCTCACTTATTACATAGAAATGGGCAAGGAAAGACCCAAACTACCATCAGACAGGCTTTGCAGTTTCAAAGCCCCGTGCTGAAAAGGAGAGGTGTGCTTTTTGATGCATTGTGGTTGCCATTTGCTCTGAGCCAGAGTCCGCTCTTGCAGCAGCCAACAGTTCACTTATCCAGCTTGCCTCGCTGCAAGAAGAAATTCTCTATGGTCATGCTGAGGCTTCAATGTATTCACTTTTTGGTGCTGCTACCCTCAAGTACTCTGGGTTTTCTGCTGCGGGAACTTTCAAGAGACCGTTAGGTTTGGTTTCCTTCGGTAAGAAGTCCTGCTGGTAGTCAGGATTGTCCAGATTTATTTGGTGGTTGCCCGCCTGGATCCAGTAGGGAGAGGTCTCAAAGACTGTCTTGGCCAGTGGAGACTGGTTGGTGTTGAGATACTCAGGGTTGTCCACAGCTGTGCTGTGTGAATTCTGGTAGCTGGAGTCTGTGGGGACCTTTGAGTTTGCTGTGAGAGAGAAATTGTAGATTGGATTCTGGACTGCTGAGGCAGATGCTTTCTGGGGCACCAATTGGTTTACATATTCTAGAATAAAAAGCAAATTAAAATGAGAAGGAATGAAAAGGAAGATATAAAATTAATGCAGCCATTTGTGTCCCTCGACATTTAGTTTCAACCCAGCTGCCACTTGCTCTTTGCACATGGCACGTCTCTGAACTTCCCAGAGCGGAGAAGAGCCACAGGCAAGGACTGCCACTTTGTGGCACCAAACATGCTGCCCTGAGGTTCACCATCAAGAATTTTGTTTGCTAACCAGCAGAAAGATGGCTTGGACCACGAGACGGGGAGATAGCTACTGCTGATTTTAGCAGTGTGTGGGTGGCTGTGTCCCAGATAGTGTTCTGAAATGGCAGTTTGGGCGGTTAGCTGCCAGAAGCTGTTTTCCTGGAAAAAATGTTTAGAGATGAGGAAAGTGCCTAGAAAACACAGGACTGGCAGTAACAGTGACTACACATTTCGTGTCAATGCTACTCCTCGCAGGGCCTTTCACCCTTTTCAGCTATGGCATATTCTTGGAATGGTTGGTTGGGATTTTTTAAGGACACAAAGCATTATCACTGCATTATCCAGCCCCATCTCCCTCAGTGGCTCTCTCTCTCTACACTGGACCGCCTACACTGTAAGTCCAGATGCAACCCTGAACTACCTTCTGTGGATCAACTTCTGAAAGCAATGGAACAGCCATAAAGCTTTTTATATTGCTGGAATGGTAAAAGGAATGAAACCAAATTTTTAGAGGATATTTTCTCAAGTAGAAAGCTTTAAACATGTAACCACACAAGCAAACTCTCTGCCTAGATGGCACACATGGCTAACATAAGGAACTTGGCTCATAAGGGAACTGAAATGAGAAATGGTCAGAAGCAGACAGATAAAGCCTAGGAAAATGATATGTGTACACTTTTCCACTCCTGTTTACTGAGCAAAAAGGGTAAAAAGCATTTGAATTGCTTCCTTTCTACAGAAAAGGAAGGAAAATAATTATATTTGCAACCAAATGGCTTGTGAATAAGTGGCTATGGGACGGAGACACAGGAGAGGTACTCACCTGGGGCTGGTAGGAAGCTGTCATCTATGCTGTCCTCCAAGAAAGCGCCTGTTGGGTCTGAGCTATACCTCTGGACAAAGCTGTCTTCCCGCACAGGGTGCCCCTGCTAGGATGAAAGTAGAGAAAAACAATATTAAAGGGACTGATTTGTGGAAGCTGTTCCACATAGGAGGACTTACTCCTTTATTAAAGGTCATTCTACTTACCCCGTTCCTGTCAATGCAGGTTGTAGCAGAGTTGTTGCTGGTAGCACTCTTAAAAGACAGAGAAAGAAAAAACAGACATTATGAGAAAGCAGTTCACTCTTAAAATTGCTTGTCATGTTTCCACAGTGGGAAAATTTCATACCAATGAGCTCAAGAGAGGAGTGCGAGACGTTGAAGGGCTGTTGAAAAAGCCCTGGTGTGGCACGAGGTACTCATCTGCATCCACTATATCTTCCATGTCCTCCTCCTCCATCAGGGTGCGATAAAACTTGGAGTCCGTAGGGCTGGGCAGGTGCATCCTATCATCTCCCTGTTAAAAAAGTCAGCATGAGACAGGACTTGCAGACTCCTTTCAGGCCCTCATTCTCCCCCTCTCTCTGAGACAAAGTAATTTAACAAGATGCAAAATCTTGATTCATAGATTCACAGAGTATTCTGAGTTGGAAGGGACACACAAGGACCATGAAGTCCAATGCTTAAGTAAATGGCCCATACAAAGATCTGTGTTTAACCAAATTTACCTAGAGTTTAGGGGAAATTAGGCAAGCAATCTCAGTCCATGATGCTGTAAAATAACTTAATTTTGAGGAAGAACAAACTCTGTTCTCCTCTCATGACTACAGTATGGACTCTTCCTGGTCCTAGACCAGGATGAGTGCTAAGAAAATAGTGACCAGTCTTGACATTTTGTTTGTGGTTCTAGCTGAATGTGCTAAAACCTGGAAAGCAACAATAAATCTGGCCTTCAGTTATCCATATTATATGTTTTCATATGCATTACTAGTTACTTTGGGCCTCAGATGAAATGCCCATCAGACATCTCCCCACCATGGCAGTTAGTACCTGTATAACAAGATAGCGTGGAGGGTCACGGGCCATTTTTGAGAATTCAGCTATCAGCTCACGAAACTTGGGACGGCTGTCTGCATCGATCATCCAGCCTGCAGGAAAAGAAATGCACAAACAAAATTGTTTTGGTGATCAAACATGGACTTTAAAATAAAATATAACAGCAAAAAGAGCAGTGCCATGCGTGGAGCAAAGAAAGGAGCTACCCCTAAGGGACCACCATAAACAGTTCTTTCACCAGCTATGGATGTGAATTTCAGCATTTAAAATGCAGATCTTGGCAATTTTGGGAAGAAGGAAATAAAACTCTATGTTGGAAAACCCTCAGGCTGAGTCTGTCTCCTCTCCTGCTGGCCTATCTCCATGGGGGCAGGCAGGTCTCACTTGAGGGATAATCCAAATTAATCTGCTTTGAAAAAAGCTCTTGAAGGAGAGGAAGCAAACCGACATCAGTGGGTGCCTGCAGAGGTACCATGGTACCATTGGACAGTCCCTGGACTGCTTCATGAAGTCCTGGGAAGCCTACAGCAGAAGCCTCCCTTTGTACCAGATGTCTTCTAAAATTCAAAGCATCCTCACTGGAGACATTTTGAAAGATTACTGCAACCAAGCTGTATTTAATTAGTAAACAGATTTTAACAAAAGTAAGTCCTCATAGCTTAGTGTGAATCAATGCTAGAAGAGAATTCAAATATAGATATTGGAGGTTTTACATCTGATATTAGTTAGGATACCCACATTTTCTTTAATCAACTAACAGATGAGCTGGTCTAGAGACTCTTGTGTTTAAAATTAAAAATAATAAAGGTCAAGCTTAGTGTGTCTAGAGGAAATCAGAAGAAACAGCCTATCTATTGTAATGGAGAAATGAAGTGGTAATATGTCATCTGAAATCTGCATTAGACAAAATCTCAGAATTTCCAGTGACTTTTTACATACTAGAAATATGATTCCCTGCTAATTCAAAAAGAAATGCTTCTTGCTTTTAGACCAAATGGAGCGTTTGGGAGTTCACTGTTCTTGCAGGAGTAGCATCTACTGTTTCTGACTTTACCTCTGAATTGACTATATTTAAATGCTGTTTTTTAAATTAAAAAAAATAGTAATTATTGTGCAATAACGTTGAACATTTCAGTTTATACTTTCTGATTATAAAAGAGGTGACTGGGAATCCTGAATTCTTTTAGACAAAATGGCACAGCTTTAATAGGGTGTGCACTGTAGCTTGCAAACATGAGGTGACCAGAGCAGCAAAAGATGTGCAACTGAGTCCTGTGCCAGAAGGAAGGCTCAGCCCCCAGCTCCTCACACTCTTGCACTAAAATTCAGTGCAATGGCATGAAAGGGATGGGGACACTCCATTGGCTGTGTTTTAAAATCAACAGGTACCTGATTAGGTGCCTGGCAAAATGCCTCCTTTCTACATCTGGACTGACCCTAACGAACGACAGGGGCCAAGGTGTCAGTAGGGTTCAGAATCTCTGAGGTGTTTCTAGGACATTGCTTTGGGGTAGGTGCACACTTCTGGATGCAGTTCCTGCTTGCCCTGCTGAGCACAGGATCAGGCTCACCTAGTGTGGTGCTTGTCCCACCCAGCAATATGTGAGAGTTCTAGGATTCCCCAAAATTGCTGCACTATGGAATGCTCATGGTAGTGAGGCTCCTGCTTTAGGAACAGGTACATGTTGCCCCAGTGAGAAGGTCTTAAATGCCACCTAGTGGGCCGCTTATCACATCCTCACAGCAGTGAGCAGGGATGTGGCAGTGGCCAGGAGATGTACAGGAAGACAGGTAGTAATCTGACATTTAGTAGCTGATATAGATGGAAAGTGGGTTTAAGGTTCAGAAGCCCTTTGGTGTGCCCTAAAATGGCCAGAAAATGCTTCAGAAGCCCTCTGCTCTTGAGCTACTTTACTGCAACAGCTACATGCCAAAAAGGGAGCAGCCAAAAATGAGAAAGAAATTGGAAAAGAAACTCTGAATCCTTATGTGTATCTGACATTACCATGGTGCCTGCACTCCTGATATTCCTTTAGTAATAATCCACATGTGTGATGGCAGTGGAAGGCATATTACTGAACTAAGGGGGAGCTCAGAGAAGAAGGCAGTGTTCATTTTATTTCCTAGACACACAAAACCAGAATATCAGGCAAAGTGGTTAGTGTCATGCTAATTTATACTGCCTGACCATATCAGTTTAAAATAATTGACAATATCAGTCAGTGGTGTGGATGCTGAAAAAAACATTAATTTTTTGAATGAGTGACTCATGAAACCACATCCTGAGCTCCTAGGTAAAGCTCAAGGTGTTGGAACATATTCTGGTGTCACCACTCTTTTCACAGAACCCTATTTCTGTCCCATTACCAGGAACACAGCATAAAATACAACTAAGTCACTTATTCAACTTAGATGAGCAGCCACAACCCCGAGTGTGAACTCACATTTGACCATGATCATGTACACGTCGATGGTACAGATGGGGGGCTGCGGCAAACGCTCGCCCTTCTCTAGGACAGAGGAGATCTCACTGGCAGGGATCCCTTCATACGGCTTGGACCCAAATGTCATCAGCTCCCAAACTGTCACACCTGCAGGGTGGGAAGAGAAGATCGTGAGAGACTGCCCGGAGCTGAACTGCTTGGCC
The DNA here is from genome assembly GCA_013398015.1 of Oreocharis arfaki. NCBI lineage: Eukaryota > Metazoa > Chordata > Aves > Passeriformes > Paramythiidae > Oreocharis > Oreocharis arfaki. The sequence goes on from VZRR01000417.1 coordinate 15,452, forward strand.
TGAGTGCGGAGAGGTGGCCAGCAGAGAGGGGTCTCCTGGAAGCACTGTTTTGCCAGAACCTCAACAAGAGAAAGCATTTTCTGGCATGATTTTATAGAGAGATTAATGTAAAAGTTTGAAATCATCCTGCTTCCCTTCAAGGTTTTTCTTTCTTCTCCTTTCTTTTTTTTTTTTCAATCTCAGCTAATATGTTAGTGTTGAACATTCCACAAACTTCCCAGCTCCACAGAAAGGAAATGCAGGTTACTGTCTACCAACTCCAACACAGCAAGTGGTTTTTAAAATGGAAGTTGTCCTTTTGTTTGAAAACAATCTCTCTGGAGACAAGCAAAAGCACTTTTTGAAAGACGTGTAAACCAGCTGCCTAAGCGTCATTTGCTGACATACCATGGACTCTTGCGATGTAGCTGTTGTGATTGTCTAGTAGCTTAGGATACAAAACAAGATTTTGGATGCCAAGATGCATAAATGGATTAAGAAGACCAGAGGCTGTACTGTTTTGAAAAGGACACATCTGCATTAAATATTTTCCAGGAATATAAAAGCCCATAGGGGGGGATATTTTGCAATAGGTAGCTTTGAAAAGTTTCCCTTCTGCTGCTTTCTTTCAAGCTGGCTTTATGAACTATACCAAATACAAAATAAATTCTCTAAGGAGGTTATCACTTTGCTTCCCTTTTAGCATTGTCCTCTCAACAGCAGGACAGCATAAGCATTTTAGGCCTCAGCAGAGTTACACTGATTGACACCAGCTGATAGTGTGGCTGGTGATTTTAAGTCCTCCTTCTTGTTATGTGGCTCGGTTGCCAGCTCCATTATATTTCATGTGAAGCTGATGAAGAAAAACATCAACAGAACTTCAGCAAATGGACCAGTCTCCTACCTGTAGCCCCTTTCAGGGGAGGGTTCATTACCCAAAGCATATTCTGTGAAACATCTTAACCTCACTCACACGCAGTTTCGTGGGGGTTTTACTTTGTTGAATAGGTGATTTGGGCCCAATGTTTATATCTTTCATCTCTTGTTCTTCTCACAATAGAAAATAAAAAGGCCAGTGTAGAGTCACCAGCAAATCCTGAAATTTTCCAACCCATCTACAATAATTGTAACTCATTTTTAAACTCACCGTAACTCCAGACATCACTTTGATGAGTGTAAATCCGGTGTAAAATTGACTCCAATGCCATCCATTTAATTGGAACCTAGGAAAATTCACAAAGAATCCTTAAGAGGCTGACCCAAAATTTATCAGGGATATTTACCACCAGGTGGTGTGTAAATCAATAGTTTGGTTGCAGAAGGAAAAAGCCAAAAACAGCCAGTACAACTATCTGAATGGTAGAACAGGCAATTTTTGAGTCTCCCTTTATTCATATATTATGAAGAACCTGGAAACGTCTGGAATACTAGGTATATCAGAAATATCTCTTACGAAACAGTTTTACAATATTTATAACAGTCAAGAGACTACTTTTTAGCCTTCTATCAGAACAGGACACAAATCCAATCTTAGGCTACATGACAAGGACTGATTTACACTCATATGGTTTCTATTTATGGCCTCTGCAATATTTGCAAGCAGCTTCCCTTTAATTTCTCAGCAGGACACATTCCCTCCATCAGCACGCAGTACAACATGAAGGCATGTTGAACCAAGTCTGACAGGTCCTTCTTCTGCTATAAATATACAACATTCCCTTTCTCTTTATAAACTGCACAATGTTATTGGTGTTGGCTGCACTGATGAATTTTCCCAGACATTCTGGGTGGGAATTTCAAACACATTTGCTGCTCTGCTACCTCTGCTCTCACTGCAGTCTCACTGGCCTGATGCTGCTTTGGCTGATTTCAGACGACTTCCACAGGCTTCAAAGGCAGCACGCTGAGATGGCAGCTGAGAGCTTTGAAAAACACACTCCCTTTTCCCCCTCTTTGTGTGAGGCTTGTGCGCAAGCACAAACAGCGCCAAATGCACAGCAGTTCATTCTGCAGTGTGCTTTACCTTGCCTCCCTCAGCATGATATTCCTTCTCATCTGCACCGAGCAGCTTTGCCAGCCCAAAGTCTGTGATTTTCACGTGTTGAGGAGTCTTAACAAGGACGTTCCTGGCGGCAAGATCACGGTGCACCAGGCGCCGTTCCTCCAGATAGTTCATTCCCTGCAAAATAACACACTGTTGGTAAAGCCTCATGCACTCGGAGCTCGGAGCCACAAGTAAGTCACCAAACATCAGCTGCTTTGTGGTAACTACACACACCACCATAAACATGTGGAAAGTTATCCCACCTGCACTCTCCATTTACATGATGTTTATTGCACGGTGAGGATGAGTGCTTGCACTGTTACTCTTACCCTCCAGGAACCTTCTTGTGGGTCCAGGAACTGGTGGAGTGATGAAGGAAAAAGAGGCAGGAATGGGTATTGTAGATATTAGCAGGAGGTGTGGTTCCTTTGGGATTTACTTCAAGAAATACAAAATCAGGATGGAATTTACAAATAAGGGGACAAAGTCTTCTTTCAGCTCTACTTGTGCAAGACCAGTGACTTCAGAAGAGCACAGTACAGAGTTTAACCATCCCCTGCCATTATGTACACAGGGCAACCTTACAGAGAGTATTTAGACAATCATTCAAAGTTGCTCATACTGTGTTTTATTACAGGCAGTGTACTCTGCCTTTTCCTTGCTAACAATGAGGCAGTCCATTGCAAAGGTGAAAATGGGGGAAAAAAAAATCATTATAAGTCTGAACTCAGAGTTGCATCTGTTTTCCAGCCCTCTTTGAAAAAGGCAAGTTCTTCCAGTTTCACTGCCTCCCATGATTAGGCTGGATTCGCCATAGCATACGTGCTTTTTTCCTACGACTGCCTCTCAAGAAAGAATATAACTAATTGTGCTGGTTTGACTTCTAAAGCATAAATTTAACAGCTGTGTTTCTGACCACAGAGATTACTCCCCTTTCCCTCAACACCAGTCTCTTGGTGGATAGAATCAAAAAGTTCATGATTTCCAAGTTTCCTGCAATATCTTTTCCAAAACCCACAATTATTCCCAGTCCATAGATTTCTGCTGGCAGTAGCTTATGCACTTGTATTTTTATGAAGAGAATTAATAAAAAATTACTTTTAACCTACAAAGTTAACACCAAAACGATCATGTTGATGTGATGGCAGAGGACTGGAGGGAATAATTGCCTTCCATCCTCCACCCACTTCCTAAGCCCACTTCTAACCTGGACCACCATCGAATCCTCCCCCCAAGTCCCTCAGCAGAACTTCACCCATGCACTGCTAATGTTGCCAAAACAAACCACCCAAACAAACTGGCGCAGTGCCACTACGAGTGTGCACTGAATCACAGAAATAGATCTTTAGCAAGCAGAGCTGCAACAAAAACTCTTGAGCTGCTGACAGAAAACAGACTATCTTAAAAAAAAAATAATAATTCTGTAATCTAGCCCCAGTAGGACAAAAATTTTCCTGCTAAACATGACTTGCTACAGAGGCTAATAAGACTCAGAGCTGCTGAAAGGCAGAATATCAGTGTCACACCAAGATGTTTAAGGCGATGATGGCTGAAGACTCGGGCATGTGCATAACCATACACTGAAGATGCTTAACTGCCCATTTAGAAAGTTCAGCAGATCTTTAATTGTGTGCAGGCCTGGGGTTTAAGCAATTTTTCATTACTAAGCATGAGATCAATGTGTTCAAAGAGTTCCTTCACAGTGTTTCTGCACATGGAGTGTTTATGCTCTGTCATAACATCTTTCCTGAAAGAGAGGACTCCATACCTCAGGGAAAGATAATGTTTGTAAAAGATGCAAAGAAAACTTATTTCAAAGCTGTGAAAACAGAAACAAAAATAAACTTCCCAGGGAACTTGCCTCCTGCTGGTTAGTTACCAGACATGTATTTGTTTCAATTTTTTTTTCCCCTCATAAGTAAATTTTAAAAGAGTCAGAGAATTTTCAAAAATCTGGCATAATTATCAGAGTAGTAACACCAGACACATTGGTGGGAAAAAGCCGTACACAAGATTTATGAGTGCTTTGAGGAAAACTTCTTTGTGGAGCAGCACAAAGGAGTATGTTGAAGGTCAGGAATTGCTGGCAAGGGTAGAAGTTGCTATTGGCAAATGTTGAACTGCCATGAAAAAATCAAACGGAAGCAAACAATTGTGAATGGCAACCTTTTGGGCAAGCGATGCCCCAAGGATCCATTTTTGCCACCTTAAAAATTAACAAGGAGAAGAAGGAGGAGGAGGGAAATATGGCCCCCAGCTCATCCTCCAAAGGGACTGAAATCAGGACAGAGCAGTAATTGATTTTAAACAAGAAAGCAAAAGAGTCACAAAAAGTCACTAAAAAAATGCAACTCACATCCCAGGTGGACGCATAAATTAAAACTCTCTTGTTGTGGAGTGCAATGTAAAAAAAGTACACACACTGAGATGAAAAACGTGCTCTGTAGACATTTGGTGGATATATTTCTGGGGTCCTCAGCATGTTTCCTGAAAGCAAACCACAGCTGGGATGTATACAAGGCCTCAAGGGACTGATAAGGTTTTAAGTGTGTGGTTATCCTGCAGACCGGCATTCCTGAAATAAGCAGCATTAAAGCAACCATGCTGTGTGGACACTGCCATCTCATATGATGAAACTCCAACAAATTGCAGTTATTTTTTTGCTGGTTTTGCTTCGTTCTTCCACGCTTGCAAATGGCTAACCACCATCCAAACTCAGCATATGGCTGCTAAGGGCTAGAGGCTGTATAGTTCCTTTGCTGCTCTTCGGCAAACAGTACCAGGTGTGATAATGAGTCTTTTAATGACTGCTAATGCAGCTAGCTTACAGACCCCAACTCAGCACCTTTAAAGTACAGAACAGCTCTGGGGTGCCTGGATGCCTTTTCAAAGCCAGCCTGCACATGGATGAAGCTGGTATTCAATAGTCAGCAGTTTCAAACCCTGGCCAGAGATTTCAGCATGAAACTCTCCGACGCACACAAGAAGGTGTGTTCAACATTACTGTCCCGGGACACAGCCCGAAGAAGTCCACTGATGGAAGCAGCATTTTGCTATGGGAATTGACAAATTCTATTGCCTTCCCTGCTGCCTGTGCTGCATCACATTTGCATCGCATTTTCATTTCAATACCGGGTGTTTGGTTTGGACATAAATGTCTAGGTGATAATATTATGCTGCCTAGAAGCATTTCGAAGAATATGGTTTGCCCATCAGCATGAAAAATAGTAAATTGTTCAAGAAAAAGTAACCACTTACTGCCATGTATAAGATACATAGGATCCAGGTGGTGAAACAGAAAGATTTGCAGAGACAGGTAATTAAATAAATACATTACATACTGTCAGAACTCTGAGTTTTAGCTGATCTGGAGTTCTGGTCTGCTTACCTTTGCAATCTGCACACACCAGTTGAGGAGGTACTGGGAGCCGATGTTGTCCTTGTGCTCTCGGATGTAATCCAGGAGGCAGCCGTAAGGCATCAGCTGTGTGATGAGCTGAACAGTTGAAGTGAGGCAGATTCCCAACAAGCGACACACATGAGGATTGTCAACACTAGCCATCACATAAGCTTCCTGAAAACAAAGGAAAAAAAACCAATGTGAAACACTCCCTTTGGCATAACATGAATATTTAGAGGCAGTTTAAAACAAGCTGATCGTCCGAGAGGTTGCTAAAATTCTATATGCAAACTCTGTGCCTCATATCACATAAAAATATACATATTTCCCACACTGTGGACCAGCTATTTTCCATTCAGTGGAATGCACAGATTTTGAACACCAAATCATCACTGAGATGCCACAGAAGAGTCAGTCTCTCACTGGTACACCAAGTACTGGTACACCAAAGACTGCAGGGAGATAAAATCCTGGTGGATTAAAATTTACAGACCAAAGAGGAATTAATAAATTGAACATCAACTGGAAGCTGATGGGATTTCATCATTTTGAGCACCTAATTGCAAGGGCAACACATTTTTGAGACCACGTATCATATGGCTTTTTTCCCTACAGACCTTTTCATGAAACTGACTGGAAATCAGTATTTTCTAGACTTCTGCTCCCCTGTCGAGGTTGGTACTAACCCAGGGAGTCAGTTGTCTTCCAGAATGTGACTGACAGTCTCATTTTTTAAGAGACCATGTTCTTCTTGACCATGTTGTTCTTCAGTCCATGTCAAACCAAACAGATTAATAATCAGCTCACCACTTTAGAACCTTGAATGCTTGTCTTTAAGTAACAACAGTGAAAATATTGTCCTCAATTGGAAAAGCTGTCTTAGACTCATATAGCAATGTAAATGATACAAGGAAGGTACTTGGAATGTGGGAGCCCAAGCATAACAGACCCTTTGGTCAACTGGAATTCTGGGGTTTAGTTTCATATATATGTGAAAAAGTCTTTTTTCAATTGTGGGTACACCCTGTGTAGCTTTAGGTACCTAGCTAAGATACCCAAAGTACTTCCTCTTCTTTTGTTCTTCTGTGAGAAGGGAAAGACCCCTTCAGAGGCTCGTTCAAATACAACCTTTAACATGGCCATGGGGTAAAAATCTCTGACCTCATGGTTTTTGTGTGCAAAAACTACTTATGGATTGTAATTTGAGATCTATATTTATACTCAAACCCACTGTCAAGTGCCAGCTCAAAGAATGGATTCCAACTGGAGAAAAAAAATTAGAGCTGCAGTTGTTCAGTTTTTTTAACTAACTTTGTATCTGATTTACAGTATGTCACTTTTAGATATTTTAGAAGTAATCTGATTGAAAAGCAACACAAGGGGAAATGAATGGGAATTTTTCCATTCAGTGAGCAGGTCAGCATCTAGATTCAGCATCTGGAGTAATGCCTACTAATCACCCCATGGCAATTCAGGCTAGCAGTCCCCCAAAGCCTAAAATCATAGCGAAGACACAAATGATGGTGCAAGGAAAAGAGCAAATCTGCTCTTTCTAAGAGCTTAAGAAAATAAATACCATAGCACTTTACTCATCATCTAGCAAGCGTTCCACAGATGTCACATAGCTCCATAGCTGGTGAGAACTATCATTAAACAAAGTTATTAAGGCAATGACGTTCAAGAAATAAGCAACCCCAATTCTTAAGCAGTACTTTCTGGCCTCTGTGTTGTTGCCTAATGTGTCAGCCTAAGCAAAACATGATGTAATGCAGCCTCTTTTGAGGTACTAGTTCTGCATTTGGTATCCTTGTTTCAGAGCCCTTGGGATGAAAATGGCCTGGCAAACAGGTTAAATAGGATCTCCACCTGAACTGGTAAGAGCTTGTCAACCTACTGCATGGTGTGGCCACACCATTGAAAAACATCCCTCTGCCATGGATAGCACTGAGTGTGTGCTAGCTCAAGGAAAGATAAAGCAGGAACACAATCTGCTATTCAGTTCGTATATATTTGTGGCATCACTTTTTAGAGAATCTTGCAAATTTGTTACCCAATACTCAGACCTAAGCAGAGACCAAAACAACTTCATTTCCCTATGCTTCCAAACTGAGCTGTTCTAAGGACGAAAGAAGCCTTGCTTCCTGTTGGGATTCAGATCCATTTTGTATTCATTTTGGCAGGGCAGGATGGGGGGAAGACTGCAGAGTCGGAGCTGTTCTCACTGCGCATCTGCCGCGCAGCCTGCATGGAGCTGACCCAGGGGTTGAGCACTGGGATGCTGCAGGAGCAGGGTGGGTGTTTGGGCCACACAGCTTTTGAAGAGTGTCCAAGTGTTGACACTGCCTCTTCCATTTGATACTGCACAGGAAAATAGGCCACCGCCTCCTCCTTGCAGAGAGCAGAACAGAGGTATTGTGTGGTTGTGGGTCCCTCTAAGTAGCCCAAGACATTAAAGTGGGTCTTTGTTTCAACTGTTTATCTTGGAAATCTCTTTGGGTGCGCTCTGACCTGCTCCAAGTATGCTTGGTATTTAACAACAACCTTCTGAATTAACCCTACCCTAATAAAGTCAGCCAGAGCTTGCCTGGATTATAAGAGCTAAAGCTGCTATGCTTGTTCTATACCTAGTGTGATTCTGTAAGACAAATCATCTTTAATTAGACATTATTATCTTTGAGGTTCCAGTGACCTTGGAAAATTGGTTGTGTAGCAAAAATCTGTTTTGAGAAGAGCTTTTGGAGTCATCCCTCTGACTTCTTTCACTAGTTTCATATTTTTTGAAATTTAGTTCTGAAATACAGAGTTCCGCCAACGAAATTATCTAAAAATGCATAAGATTGAAAAAGAAAGAGCTTTTTTGTTAGGCATCCTAATTCAAAGGAAAAGATAATGTGGGGATTTGCTACAGAAATTTCTTTTAGGAGAGAAAGTACTTTGATACCACTGAAGAACACACAGTCCCTGCATCTACTGCCCTGTCCAGTGATCTTGATCTGCTGAAGGAAAGATGAAGTACTGTAGGGATGTTCACGAAATCTTACTACAGGATACAGGCCTTCAGGAATTTAATGCAGCTAAGTCCAAAGCACCCTTTGTGAGCACTGTCCTATGCTCCTTATCACTGTGAAGAGCAAAATGTGGGGCAGAGCTCAGGGCAGGCAGCTGAGCAGTATCTCTGCCAGCTCCTCAATGCAGGGAATGCCAATGAAGGGAGGGATCACAGGCAGGTGAGGGGCAGGAATGAGGGCCACGTAGGTAGAGACCTGGGGAAGGGCTGAAACTTGTCTGGAGTCCAACTAAACTAAAACTAGAATGGACATTGCTTCCTGTATGGATTTGGAGATGGACCACTTATTCTCTTGCACTGCTGCAATACATATATTAAATCATACGGTGCACAACACACGATCTGTTAAAGCAGAGTAATGTATTGGAATAACACTGTTTATTCAGGGTGACTTGAAAAATCCAGCGAGCTTTATTATCGTCAGTAGCACAAGTGGTGGTTTGTTCACAGACATTTATCCTGAGACTTCTCACTACAAGGACAGGTTTTTTGTTAAGACCTTCATCAGCTTCAACCACTGGAGATGAACCTTCCTACCTGAGGTGTCATTTGCTGGCCAATACTGGATTTAAAAGAAACTTCCTTCTAAATTCAGTCCCTACCAAAATAAAAATAATTCCACAGTTTTGCCCATGGCACATTTGTGTGCTTGATTAACAACACTATCTGTTCCAGACAAACAGGTCCATTTGGGACATACCAGGGACAGGACAGAAAGACAGACAGGCACACTTTTCCTTCTGCTTAGGACTGAACCACAGTCCTAAGTGAAATGTGAAGTTACACTGAACTTCTGAGTGCTCCTCTCCTCACTCAGCATTCTTCTTTCCTTCCATAGAAATCTATACATCCTTGGTGCTGAGTGTTTCATGGCTTTGGATCTAGTTAAGATTTTCATCAATTCCAGGTGCAGGGAACTCTGTATTTAGGACTCTGGCTCATTTGTTGTAAACTCAAACATTTATGAACTCCTAAATCAGTATCCCATGGCCTTTTCTCCTGTTTTCTGAAGGGATGAGCTATATCCAAACAATAAAATAAAAATCCCAAGCTTCTTTCAGAAGGTGAGATAATTTCTTGCATTTTATGGAAGAGAAATCAGACAGCTGGGATTTCTGAATTTTATTTTGGATTTACAGTTAATTTAATCCTATTTAACCAAGCAACTAGCTTATGACAATCCGCAGGACTCATAAACCTTTAGGTCTGTTGTTATTTGGCTTAGGTGTACCACCATAATGACAATGAATGCTACAGCTTAAGGCCTGAAACATCAGAATAAAGAAAAAAGAATTAGTTGTAAATGTATAGTCCTGACCACTCTCTAGGTGCTACTCCACGAGTATAAAATCTGTGTTTGGATTGGGTTCATGGGAGACACAAAAGCACTTCACAGACTGGGCTGCAAAGTGCAGTACTTCTAGATGGCGAACTGAGTTTAGGATGCAAAATATTTCTTCCCACACAAAATCCTGAAACCCCTCTAGTTGTTAGAGAGGAAAATCCACAGACCACTGACAACTTGAGAAAACAAACATGAAAACTCACGTCAAGTATTTCCTTGTTGGCTTTTGGTGATGTAGCTTCTCTCAACTCTTTAATAGCAACAGGAATTTTAACCTTCTCTCCTTCTGGGATCCAAAGTCCCTACCAAAAAGGAGTACAAAGAGTTATTAACAAGTTAGTTCTCACAGTTACATGTATATTTTACATCTTCTGAGTAGACTTTTCAATATTCTGAGTAATGGAAAGACATGGCAGACAATAAATATATGCAAAATATGTGTCTTGTGGGTATTACAAATTCCTGTTAGTGGGCTGGTACTTCTCTTTCAGTCACCTCTACCATACTTTTTTAAAAAAACATGTTCATTACTGTCCTTGTGTAAATAGCCCAAGAGATGCATTAAGAGCAACTTCTGTGGATGGAAATCCAACTAACTAGAGCATCACAGCAACTGCACGTGCAAAATCTTGCCACTTCCAATTTATAAATCATGAGATCAAAATTAATTAGCATTTTCTCATTAAAACAAGATGGCATCTATTCTGTAAAAATAATCCAGTCCTAAACATATGCAGTGGCAGGGAAGTCTATGTCCAACTGGTGCAGTGCTCTACATCTATAGTGTCAGGAGGCCATTTAAGCGGCAGGTGAGCAGTGTGGCACTGTGAGGACATGCTGCTGAAATCCCCAGCAGTGTAGGTGCACATCTTTTTGTGCCCCTGAAATAGCTGGAAGCCCCATTCAGAATATAGATCTTTATAAAGAGATATAGGAACCTACAGTTACTGGCAAAGCCTGAAACACATATCCCGAATAAAAGGAGGAACAAGGAAAAGTTGAACTTGATGAAGAAGAAGCACAGGGGATAAACAAACACCAAGAGAAAAAGTATCTTGTGAACCTACACAATTAAAGGTGTGCAGACACTTTCACACATCTGAATCAGTTCTAATGAAAAAATGATTGAAAAAAAAGATCCCAGATGACACAGAAAAATGGCTTTGCACTGAGCTAACCAAAGTGCATTTCTTTTTTTCCTTAATGTTTACAACGGGGTGTATTTGACTGTGGTAGTTTTTGAGTCAACGCCTTTGTTCTCCAGGTTCAGCAGTATGGCTTTGGCAACGTTTTATGTAAACCTTCTCCTTTTACCCAGTTCCTAACAAAACTAATGATGATTGAGTAATCTCTCTAACCTTTAATAGAGAGATACAAGCTATAAAATCTAGTTTAAAAAAAAAATCTACACAACGATTGAAGCTCCTAGTTCTTGCTTTGTTTGGGCGGCTTCTGCAGGAGGGAGCAAGATGAAAAGGGGAATAGAAACATGGTGATCTTACCTTATAAACAGTGCCAAAAGCTCCAGAGCCTAAAACTTTGACCTTTTTAAATTCTGTTTCCTTTAAAATTCTCAGATGAGCCTGGTTTGGTGCCTCTCCGCTGGGTGTCAGTGGTTCAACAAGCTGGTGCAGAGAGAGGATGATGTTAGAAGGTTACACAGTCTGGAAGGTTGAACACTTTGTGGAAGCACATAAATCCTTCCTTTAAAATAATGAACATTTGATTCCATGTGTAGTTTTTGGGAGAATAGCTCTGCTCTGACTTGCAGGAATAAATATCTGCTCCAAAAATCAATCATGGAGTTGCAACTGCCATTTTGAAGGAGAATGAAGGAATACCTCTTCTCAAATGGGGGCTTTGACTTCAAAGCCTTGAAACTCATAGCATGAAAAATAATGTAATTACCACAGATACTAAAGGAGATTATTTTTGTTTTGATCTCTTGAATAAATTATTAAAATGTTTAAAATAATGGGCAAGAATCATCTGCAACCTTTCATGTCTGCTCTTGTTTAACTGGATAAAATTCCCATGGTACCAGTGGTTCCCCCAGATCACGCAGTGTACAAGCAGCAATTGAAAGTCTGACAGTGATTCTTTCCTCACAAAAAAAGGATGTTGAACTGGCTATTGATTTTTAAAAAATTTTATCTAAGCCTCATTGCAAAGAGTGGTAATGCCCTCCAAGACATTTAACACTTTTATGATGCATAAGTCAGCTTTTTCCTTAGTGTTTTTCCTTTTGCTTTTCCTTTGAATAAAACCATGTTTAGCTAGATTCAATCTGATTTTAGAGGGTCAGCAGCCTCTCTGTTGTGATGAAATATCCTCATTTTGAGGAGTCCAGAGAGCACGATACGAGCTGGGCACAAATTGAACCCTACTATCACAACTGCAGAATATAGCAGTGTGTAAAATATTGTTTCATAGTGCAATGAAAAACAGAACAGCTTGTTTTTTTTTCTTTTTTTTTTTTTTTAAGGGTATTAACAGCTGACTCTGCAAAGCTGGCAAGTACAGAAAGAAGCTGCAACTGGGATTTTAGCAGAATGTTAAAAACAATTGGTTTATTTACTAGAATTGGACTAGAAAGAGAAGGGGGCTAACCACAAAAGAGCAGCTTCCATCCAGGATTAGGAGTTTTGCTATATATGAGGTATCCAGAGGGCAATGCTGTAATGCACACAAAGCCATGCAAAAACCAAAAAGCAGTGTAGAAACCTTGTTCATGCCCAACAGGGTGAACCATTCACTTTGACAGCTTTGTGGGCTTTTTGTGCTAAAAACAAACCAAAGACAAGACACAAACACTTCCTCAATTCCTTTCCCTCCTCTCCTTTTTTGCACAGGATCAGGCATGCACCTGCTCAAGGGGGTAAAACTTTCAAAAGCACCCCAAGCTGCCACAGGAGCCTCAAGGCTTGTCTAGAGGGACACACGATTTGAGACTGGAGGTCTACACAGCAAGGTAGTATGGATCAGCAAACACCTTGCACCTCACCCTGAAGGTGTAGTTTTTTCTGAGATTTTTTTTGTAGTTTACAAAATCTCAATGAGTTTCCTTGGGATTGAGACATTCAAATCCCTTAAATCTTTTGAAAATCATATGCAGAGGGATCAGATTTGAGATTAAATGAGAAGATGGTAGGTGCACACTGCCCCTTTCCTGAGCAGCATGGCAGCTGCTGCATTTCCCATCCCAAGGGACCGCTGAGTCACAAGGCAGATGCAGGGTGCTTTAATCCCTGGGTACAAGGAGGAGGGCACCCACTGGCCCAGATGAAGCAGGGGTGCTGGCAGTGCTCACCTCCCTCTCCTGCAGCAGCCGGCGCAGGGTTCGCTTTCTGACGATGTGGCGTCTCCGTAGGTACAGGCCGATGCCCAGGCCCACCACCACCAGGCACAGGAGACCTCCGACAACACCGGCTGCAATTGAGGGGATCTTGGAGCTGCAACACAGGAGGGGAGGCAGAAAGAGAAAAAAATTCTTAGGTGTAAGATTTTAGAGAAGCCCTAGAGAGGTTGCAGGAAGCCTTAGGTTTTGATCAAACACACACTCTGGACACCCATGTTTGACACTTCAGATTTCTTGGGTACCTGTATTTTAAAGTCCCTCATCCAGTAATCTGTTCAAAGTGCTGCCTAATTTCCACCTGGGCTTAAACCACAAGTCTTCACTCTTCCCTCAAACTCACAACCGGAACTGATCCTCACAGCTTAAGCAAGGGGATTTCTCCTCCTTCCAACAAACCCATCCAGCACATGAGCATCAAATCTGTGATGCGTTTGTGTGCCAGCTGTGGGCAGCCCACGTGTGATCAGAGACATGAAGCATGTGGAGAGAAGGCCTGCCAGGAAGGCATACACAGTTGTGACAGCAGCAATGCAGCTCACATCCCCTCGTTATTGGGGGGGCATGCTGTAAGGGTCACAGTGAACGTCAGATCATCTGTCTTCCTTACAAGTACAAATGTCTGAAGCCAGGTATCGTGCGTACCATCCCCACTGTACATACAGATCGCTGCCTCTTTATTGGAGCCTGGGTAACTGCAAACTTAAGTTGAAAAGAAAAACCTGTTTTCCAAGGTTGTTTTTTGGTTTGTGTTTAAGAGGTTCTTCCCAGCATTTTTCTAAGTTGCCCCAGGGATTTTTATTAATTGCAGTCACTTTTTAACAGTACTCCTAGGCTGAATTTGCTTTGCCATAGCATGATTTTGTGGCCAGAAACAAAATCCCTCTCTCTCAGCCAGAGAAGACTGTTTGCTTGTTGCGTGACCTTGAGCACATCATGAAGCCAAACACCGTGATATAAAATCTCGTGTGAGTATGACGAATGAGCATCCATCTGGGCACACAGTATTTGGATATGGACAGATCACAGGGCTGGAAAAGACCCTCTGCATCTCTGAGTCTCCTGTAACACAGGTAACTATATCAATCCTAAACATATCTCTCTCTGCCCTTAATGCTCTCTTTTTCCATCTCCTCCTTTTATTCTTCAGTAACAGAACCCTGGTCTCACCTTGACAAAAATTGTAGGCAGACCAAGATTTTGAAGTCTTGTGCCAGTAGCAATATTTCTCAGTTCTTTAAACCATTTTTATAGGTCTGAGCCTGCTCTAATCTGTCACTTCCCCGTAAAGAGCTGAAGACTTAACTTTAGTCCCAGCCTTGCACTGTCCAGTGTGGAAATGTAAACACACACGCATTCTTTCCAGCTCTGCCAGTAATTGTAGCAGATGAAATACTCACCCATTTGGACAGCCTTCAAGACCTGGCCCTTTGCACCTGTAAAAACAAATGAACATTACAAACATAGTAGCTCTGGCCTACATACTTCTGTAACTCCAACTAAGAGTGCTACTGATTGAAAAGTCTGTGTTTCAGAGCAGTCCGAATGTTAACATAGGAATTTATAATAGTCATACACTCCATTAAATATCAGTCAACAACAACCTTGCTCCAAAATCTTTTATCTAGAGAAATAGCTATGCTGCATGCTAAGTTTAAAGAATGTTTTAAAACAACTTTTTAGCATGTGGTAGAAGTGGGGGAGGACATAGATACACAAAATTCATGGATTTCTTGGCTCTGTCCAGAGCCCAGGGCTGACTGTGGATGACAGAAGTAGCCTCCCCCTCATACAAGGACAGAAATACATGTCACTGCAGACCCTCCTGCCTAATCCTTTTTTCCTGATAAGGTAAAGATTTCAATTTCCAGACTTTCTATTGCAATGGAAAACTTGAGTAGCAGATACACAGACTCCCATCAAAAAATTGGATTTGACAGCACTCTCTCTGGCTATAGTTTGTCGGCATGGGTCCATGATATTTTTCCTTTAGAATCCAAAATCTTATTTTACTGGTAATGTAAACAGGTACAGTAGTTATCCAGAGAGCCAGGAACTGTACTAGCAAGTCATTTACCCTCCATTTGAGTTTTAAATGTTCAGAATTCTGGCAGCGCAGTGCAAAAAACCAACACAGATGAAAACACGGTGACTGTGTTCACTTGATGGTCTAATGAGTGTGAGAGGCACAGTGCATTCCCCAAGTGCTGCTGGGCTACAAGATGTATGCTCTTCATGGGAATTGTGGTCTTTGTGGTGTCTACTGAGGAAGGAGAGCATTACAGAGAGGGTGACATCACCTCTGGAAAACAGAGTAAAGGAAGGAGTAAAGTCCAGTTCGTGGTATCCGCTCCCTGCGCTGACTTAAAGAAAATAGATCATCCCAAAACAGTTCCAGAGGAGGTCAAGTAGGGGGTAAGGAGTGAGCCCATTCCAGGAAAACTGCTCTGGAATCCCTCTCACTGAGAGGAGGAACCAGAAGAACTTCAAAATGCCAGGTTTTGTAGAGTTGCAGATCTCTCCTAACTTGGTCTGGGTCTGGGGAAGGAAGATGTGAAGCAACTACTCATTTTACTGGGTTTTAGTTTGCTTGTTTGTTTGTTTGTTTTCATTACTTGGATCTTCCCCTGTGTATTTGCCTTGTTTCTGGGCCAACACAGTGCTCCAAGACCCAGCATCTGGAAGGTCTTGTAAGTTCACTGGGCTCCCATGCAAGAATGTGCATCCTGGTGTCCTGGACATGCTGGAAGTGCTGTGCATTCCAATTCCCAGATTCCGGGTCCTCAGCCTTGTTAGCTTTCCTATCTGCATACAGCTTGCTTTGTTTGCTCAGTTGGGTAACTAAGCACAGAGAGGCTGCACGTGCAGAGCAGAGCCACCAGCTTGCTTACGGTCATAGGAAGCAGATCTTGCCTTGAGCTTCTCTCTTTGGGTGCTCAATGGAAGACTGATCTAGGACTCCAGACCTCATCCAGCCATGCTCTATGACCCAGACATGGATTTCTAGTGCAACAAAGCATGTGCAGATGCTCTTGATAAAAACGTGACATTAGAAGACCTCACCTAATTTCAGAATATGACTACTGTCCCTCAAGTATCTCTTCCTCAAAATTCTGGTTTGCCATGCTATTTTATGATGGTAGGTTCTCTATGTGCTTCTTAACAGCAAACAGAACTGACTGAGGTGATTGTGTCTACAGTCTGAGGAATGACCCACCAGTTCTACTCTTACACATCAAAGTAGAGGCAGGAGCAGTGTAGATTTTTATCAGTCTGCTTCCCTTTCCCACACAAACCCATCAATATCAAGTCTGGTGGGATAAAGTAAAAAGGTGTTTGGGAAGAAATAGAGAGATAAGCTTGTGCTTTTCAAATCCCACTTGGTTTTCTGATTAATTTCACAAGTCAGAGAAGGAACAAAGCCTGTAAGAATTATCCCTCCAGGACTATAAATAACTATCTTTATTAATGTGGAATTTTATGATGACACCCAACATAAGTAACCTAGATTTCATGGAATCTAAACATCATGTTTTCCATTCCTGAGTCATTTTTCTTCTGCTTACAGAAATGACAAATGTGACCATATGTTATGAAGTACCTGAAGATCTTACGGATATGTTAGATGAATATAACAGCAGTGGTAGGCTTTGATATATTTTTCTACTTACTGGAAAATTAGTTCTGTGTAGAGTTCCTGGAAACTACTTAATCCTGAACTCAGCATTTTACCTGTCTATGTAAATATTACTTGTCCCGGTGCAGACACAGCTATTTATTTCCTAAATCCATCGAGGTTTTAACAACTTTCTCCTCGACCCATAGTTCCTAATTTGATGTAACACAGTCAAGTTGTTATGATTAATGGCCTTTCAAAGGGGTCTTACACTATAAAAGCCTAAGTTACTTCACAATCATAAAAGAAATGGAAAATAATTTTTAAACCTTCTTAAACCTTACAAAAATTTTACTTCGTCCTTTCTTTCTAATTAACCTTCCAAGTGAGACAAAGGCATGCAATTTGTGCTGTGCTTCTGCAGCCTTCCTTCTCAGATCCCCTGTCCACTTTCTCATCTCCCCCAAAAATCCCTTAGCATTTAAGGTGGAGACTGGTGAGACACAGAGTGGTGACAGCAACTGTGGATGGAGGCAGGATGAGTGAGCCAGTGGTACTGGCTACAGTGGTGGCTTCTCTCCTCCTTCCTTATCCACCCCAGTGGCTGAGTTTAATTCCTGTACTCTGTGAGACTGGCAAGGGAAAATCAAATCCGTCAATACTGACCAGATTAATTAAGATGGTGAGTGTCATTAATTGATGAACATACAAATGGGGTAATTTCAGGGCTTTTGAGATGTTGCTTTCTTTATCGTAGCATGTATTCTCAGCTGTACTAGAGGCAGGGCAAAAGGAAGCTTGTGTACAAAATCCCCACGAGAATACAGGAGAATTGGGAGAGAAGGGGTCTTTTGGGCTAAGCAGGAGAAAGCATCCTTCATTCTGTTTACTAAGGAAAGCTGAAAAATGGACTCAGCAAAGAAAATGAGACTTGAAGGGATTTTTCATGGCATTACAAAAGGAGCAATGAATGACCAGGATGCACACCTAAAGTGAAAAAACGAAGTGTGTGACAAAACTCAGCTGGGAAGAGAAGTCTTTTACTTGAAGCTTCTTCAGATAAGGAAAACAGAGAGAGATCCTGGGAACCCTTACTTGCATGACTGCTGAAGTCAGCACACTTAATCATGCTGATAAGATTTTGTGGGCTCTAGCCGTGAAATTGGACAGGGACAGAAATGAAGCTGTTGTTTCTCGTCATGCAGGAATCGCTGAGACTGTGGTTTCTAAGGATGCAAAAGCTTTGTGAGACAGATGTTTTCCACCCACTGCTGAACAGATCCATTCCCACAGCAAAACGAGGGAAAGGCGTGAAGAGAAATGGCATTGCTGATGGATTGCCTTCAGAGGGACAACGCTGTGCCAGACTGCATGCTCCCATATTATAACCCTGACACTGGTTCCCTACTCATCCATGGCCACAGATGTCCCATCTGTATAGCAAAAATAGCAACACTACCTCCTTCTAGCTCTCTTGAGCCCTTCAGAGATACAGCCTATTTCATCTGCCACAATTGGGGAGCAACTTGAATCGGGCTATTGAGCATGTTCACAATGTAACTGATGCAAACTCAGCCCAGTTCTATCATGCAAAAGATGAAATTGATACTACTTTTTATGTTCTGCCTTAATAACACAGGGCCAAATACACTGAGGCATACGTTGGGTAGTCCTCATTTTAAAAAAATTACTGTAACCTCATCTCCTGCCTGAGATTCCCCCATCCACTGCTAAAGCCAGGCAGGAACTGATTTCTCTGATAATTCTCCTTGGGGAACTTGCTTGTGCACTAAGAGCCACTGTGTGGTTCGTTTTACATCCCTGTCTAGCAAATTATATTCTCCAAGTCTCTGTTCGAATCTAGCATTTGATCTCACTACTGAGGCCACACAGTGAAAAAAAAGCCTTGTTCAGATGTGGTCACTCATTACACTATTCCACTAATCAGCTGCATTTTCATGTGGCCAGTTAGAAGGAGGATATTGGATCACTGTGGCCAGTTCATATTTGTAAGGACTACTGAGGTCATTAATAAAGAGCAAACTTGTTAAGATCCCTTTTCGGACAAGAGAATTTTTTCTTAGGCCTGCAGTGGGAAGCCCTGATAAGCCTTGTCTGTGACTATAGCAAAACCAGGGGGCATCACTGTAAATTGTGGCAAATCCACCAGGCTGGTATAACTACCATCTGAAAACCATTGCACTGAATTTCACTATGAGCACTAGAAAGGGTTGTTACTTGCTGATTCCACCCTTCATCTCCTTTTTTCCATGCAGGTGGGGAACTGGCAGCTGGATTAGCTAATATACGATGTGATGGTTGGTCTGAATATGTTACCACTCCTCTCTTGCAACACTTATTACAGGCATATTATGGAAGGACTTTGGATCAGACAGACCTGCAGGGTAAAAAGCAGAGGGCTGTAAAGGAAAATACACCAAACATGGGCTGGCCTTTTGCTCTGAAAGCATCACAGTCCAATAACCAACTCGCAAACCCTAAAACATTTTCCTGTGCATCCCACGTCCTTTGTAGGTCGGAAATCAGGACAGGAGACAACTATTACTTGTGATGTAGGTTAAACAGATCAATTCACAGATTGTTAGAGGTTGCAGTTTAAGCGTGTCCCCAAATGAGGACAAAAATGGCTCATATAGATTGGGTTTACTGTGATGCCTGTTAATAAAGCCACACTCACAAGGCTTTAAACGCAAACCAAGTGCTACTATATGGAAAGAAGGAAAAAAAGAAAATCACTGTGTTACCCCACTGGGATTTCCCTCCTGGAAGCTGAAAGGTGCAGAGAAAAATGGGCCCTGGGAACCCAGCATCCACCAGATGTCACTGATGTTCCTTTCAAAACCAGAGCACAGCAACAAGCCAGGTGGGAAAAAAAAGGTGCATCACTGGGCATAAGCCCTGTAAAATTTTGTTTCCAAGTTATCAAACAAGCCTGTTTCAAGCCCCTTAAACAGCTTTTTTCCTTTCCTTCTGCATAAAGACAAAGTACCACTGACCTTTTCCTACTTACAAAGTCTGCCACACTCTGCAGTGTGTCCTCCTGACCTCTCTCGCTCCCTGCTAGTTCATCTTCTCAGTGGTTTGACACGAGACCATCAGGAAGAGAAAGAGCTCAAGACAAGCTGTATCTCTGTTTCTTTTCTTCCCTGTCTCCATTCAGTCTTAGGTTTTACTCACCCCCTGGTGCAGTTTGGATGGCAGAGCTGGCAAACATTATTCCCATCGGCATATTTCCAGACGAGGGTGTCATTCTCTCCCAGAACCCCTGCTGGGCAGGATTTCACACAGTGTGGGCCATCTATAAAATGGGCACACTTCATGCAATTGTCAGGACCCTGCAGAGAGAAACAACTTGTTTATAATACCCTTGCATCAGCCTATTCAGAAGAAAATTCAGAAGATACATCTAAATGCCTTCCACTGCTGGAAGTTTTCAGCATTGTCTGGTTTTATTACCTTGCTACCTGATATTCTTGCAAGTAATTGCTCTTGTAGGATGGACCATACAAAAGGCAGTTCCTGCTGCTTAAAGCTAATATTTTCTTGCACTACAGTGTTGCCTCTTTTTTCCCTCTGCCTTCTGTCTGGTTGGAAAACTTGTGTTTTGCATTTTAAATGGGGAACAATTTAATGACACCTTGATAAGGGGTTAGCTGAAAAGCAGACAGCTTGGCTACTACCTGGTGCAATCTACTGTCACACTCCAATTTAAAATAGTGGACCTGGACCTGCTGACACCTCTCTGAAATACTGGCATCAAATCATTACTTTTCTGGTTTCTCACCACAGGTTCTTTCCTCTGTTAGGGAGAAGCATAGGATGATGGAGGCAACCCAAGGAGTCCACGCATTTTTTGTTTTCCACTTTGAAAAGCACTTAATTTGTATTTAAAGGCATTGCCTTTGGCCATTTTTGGCAGAACTGTTTTTATTAAGACTGTAACAGCACCACGAATGACCTAAATATTTTAAAGCAGGGGAACCAGCAATTGTGGGTCACATTCTAGTACGGAGAAAAACCAGACCAGATCCACAGTGCTGGTTGCAGTGGGACTACAGTAAGACACGCTATAGGAAGATTATTTTAATCACTGTAATGTCTAAGGGCCACTATAATGGACTGATTACTAGATGCTAGGCAAATATGGAACAGGGGGTCACTGCCTGAAGGAGTTTAAAATGTAAATAACATCCTTGAGGCCATGGTGCTAGGAGGTAGGATGGAAATACTTCACATTACTGAGCAGTGACTTTTCAAACTGATGATAGGTGTCCTTGTTCTTGCCAGGACAGGGTTAATTTTTGCAGTAGCCAGAAGGGGCATGGCTAGGACATGGGGGTTATTCCACACCATCTCATGTCATTGCCAGGGGCAGGGGAAAGGAGTTTCTTCTGGGGAGAAGGGGTTCCTTCTGGTTGAGCAAGCATGGTAGAGGGAACAGTGGGGTAATGCGGGTTCCGAGCAATCACGCGTGAGTCCTTCACCTTTCTTGTACTCTGTTATTAATGTTGTTGCTGTTACTATTCCCCTTCTTATCTCATTGCTGTTTCCAGTAAATTGTTCTTATCTCAACCCAGGATTTAAACCTCTTATGCCTCCAATTCTCCTCTCCAGCCTACCACGGGGGAAAGTGGGGAGGGAGTGAGTGAGTGGCTTCTGGTTTGGAGAGTCTCAGTGGGAGTACCAAGTTCAGGAGTACCATTCCTAAACCACAACAATGGGCAAGGGTCAAACACTCAGAGGCTGCACGGGGTGGCAAGAGGCATTTAAAGAGTTGGGTTAAATAGCAGAGAGGTGGACCTGTGATGGAAGCAGGAGATTTGATCTCCAAAAAAAAATAAAAAAAAATTGGACTTCTGCAATTAAGATTCGAGTTTGATCTAACGTGTTCACACCAGCTTGGAAACTGAGTATGTTTGCTATGTTTTCCAAAGTAAGTATTTTCTTTTCTGTAAAAACACAAAAAATATTAAAGACTCTACAATGTCCGTGACTGTGGATTTCATGTCACAAAATAAAACTAACACCTTAAGATTTCTTATCCTGATCCCTTGCCCCAAGATCTTGACTTCTAACTACCCCCATCTCTGCTCCACCTCCAACAGGGTTAAAATGAGACCTTGGGATTATCTGAACATGGGAAATACATATTAATAAATGATCTAAGGCTCAGGTTTGCTAAGATGAATCTGCTCTTACAGGTCCAGTGCAGGTTGCATTGTACATGGTGGAGTTTTGCACCAGGCACTCAGGGTGGCAGGGGAGGCACTTGGAGTCCTTTTCAAACTCTCTTGGCTCCCTGGAAAACAACAACAAAAAAAAGAGAAATAATTAAAGCTCAGACTGAATAGCAAGTGATAAATTGTGGTCTTCTCTCCTTTTCCAGACTTTTACACGTTAGATTGAGATGATGATGGTACTGAGATGGGAGGAGGGACCCTCTTGGCTACACCGATAGCACTTGCTCAGTGCAACCAGGAGGACGTAAGAGTAAGGGAAATTTGGTTGACAGTGAAACACATGGCACTGCAGATTGCACACTACAAATTAGTTTACTTTCCCTTTTAAGCTAATGTCACAGAATACTCACAACCATTTCTAGAGGCTTTTAAATGGTAGTGAGGCAAAGAGATCAGCAAAAAGAGTTCAAGTGATTCCAAGGCTACAAATAATAATTAGGAAAGTTAAACAGCAAGGCACTCATAATTAAATTCATGTCCTCTCTACAACACACAATGAATCATTAAAATATGAAAGTTGGGAGCAGATGGTTTCAATAGCAATAAAGCTGTTCCACTTCAAGTAATGGTATTATTAATTAAACGAAATCTACCCATCATTTGACACAAAAAAATGCCCTGATCTGCCCTTCAGGTTATAATAGCTGCTAGAGGGAATTCACTTTAAAAAAAAGACAGCTGTTAAACTGCAAGCCACTAGAGAAATACAAACATCAGAGGCATCAGCACCCTGACAAGTACTCGCTTAATACTCAGGAGTATTAAAAGCCAAACTTTGAAAGATTTATTGAAAAAATCCCTGTAATTTTGCTGCTAGACATGCCTTTTCCACCTACATCACCTGTTGAATTGACACACAAGGCAGCAATATTTTTCCCATGTTCTTAGTGAGGCTGAAACAATAATTTTGCCTGAAATTGCTGCTTTCAGAGATTTTTGGATGAAAGTTCCTTCTGCCTTGACTGCAACTTTGCAAACTGCAAGGGTGAGCTGCTCAACTGAGCAAATATAAGAGTCCTTTTGCACTAAGGAAGTCTACCAAGCAGTGAAGCCCTGGCTCTGGGGATAACTGAGCTCCCAGAGACTCTACATGGCTCTGGCTCTCACCCAGTGTACTTGACATGACTGCCACAGCTTGGGCTTTAAGCTCTTTTCTTTCTTATGGGAAGGAAGCCAAGGTTTAGCCTCCTTGGGCCTCCAGATAGTCTCCTTGTGGGCTTAAGGGAATATTTTCTTAGCAGTCACCATGTTGGAAGCAAACTCCTAAGTGATACTGAATGGGGAAGGAGAGGTACCTCAGCTAGGTGCTGTGATCACACAACATCTCTGCAAAGCTGGGGAAATACCAGGCAACCAGAGACCCAGTTTCTTGCTTTCTTTCTATCTACAACACATTTTAAAAACAAAAACCCCCATACTATCACCAAAACCTAAAGCACCCCTGAGACACCTTACCCTTGAAGGATGTTGCACTGTTTCACACATTCCTTCTGGCGATCAAAAAATCTGCAGGAGAAGCAGTGGAAGGGCCCTGGGCCCCAGCAGCCTACGTCTGAGCACAGGGGGTCACAAACATGCTTGGCAGCAGCTGAGAGAGAAAGAGAGACAAGAAAAGACATGAATGTCAAGGCAAGAGAGAGGTCAGACTCTCCATCCTCCCTCCATCTGACCAACCAGTTTCCCCAACCTGTTCCAAAACAGATGTGAATGGTTCTGGTAGTGTGGAGAGGAGTAATCATGCTTCTCTAAATCCCAAATCGAGTGACTTCTGGCCATTCAAAATAAGAATAAGCTCCTCTGTGACATCTTAACCGATGTATAGTAAAATTAAGTCAGGCTGAGAGAGCTGGGGTTCTTCCCACCCTGGGGAAGAGACAGGTCTGGAGAAACCTTATTGGGGCTTTTTTGTACTTAAAGGGCACTTACAACAACTTTTTAAGGCCTGTAGTAACAGGACAAGGGGAAATGCTTTTAAACCAAAAAAGTAGATTTATGGATGTAATGAAGTTACAGCAGGTGGTGAGACACTGGCATTAGTTGCATAGGGAATTGGTGGATGCTTAATCCCTGAAAGATCAAGGTCAGATTAGATGGTGCCCTGAGCAACCTGGTCTAGTGAAAGACATCACTGCCCACAGCAGGGGAGTTGGCTTACATGACCTTTAAAGGTCCTTTCTCACCCAAACTATTCTGTATTTCTATGATAAATTTATAAAATACAACAAATTCATATTCTGCAAAAAGAAATAATTAGATTTTGGCCCAGAGATCACTGCAGTCAATAGCAGTATGGTTGAACAACAACTTCGACCTTGTCAAAAAAGGCCAATCTTAGGAGTTAGCTTTTGTGTCCTTCAACTGACATGGCTTCACTATGCTCATAGCAGTGAAGAAGCTTCTGATCTGTTGGACAACACAAAGTCCACATTTGGGTGGGAAGAAAAAAAGTCCCACTCTTCCCTTACCACTTTCATTAAAGCAGTATCACGGAGGAATTTTGGAGCCAGAGGAACAGGGAGGAAAAAAGCCTTGCTTGAATTATGAAAATGCAAGCTTACTCTTGCATTTCAGCACGAGCTTTGGTGGGGAGCAGGAATGCAGCTGACTTACCACACTCATTTTTATCTCTATTCTGTAAAATCTTTGTTTTCTGGCTCTCAGTTGCAAACAGACTGTGCCAGTCCATGGTGTCAGCATAGCAGAGGTTCTTGTTCCTCATAATGGCAACATCTCCATCACTTATTTCCTTTAGGGAGCGCAGGCCTAAGGACTGTATTTTCAAGTTAACAACAGCGAGGGAATACTGGCCACTAAAATGGAGATGGACAAATACAAAAAAACATGCAAGAAAGGTAATTAGTAAGAAGGGTTCACTCAGCATGTTTTTCTTTTAGTTGTCAAATGTGTGTTGCTGTTAACTGCATTTTCCTCAAGCAAGATTCTGCTCAGCCCTCTAAGCTTAATGCCTCATACACGACATGGCTATTATGTAACAACTGCAATACTCACATCTGGTTTTGCAAGGGCTTTTTAAGCTAAAATTGGCAGGACACACATGTTCTGACAAGTAAATGATGTGGAACAATGGTTGCAGGTAAAGCAGCTATTATTTTGTGCTTGTCCACCAAGTCATTCTTCCTCTTGGGGCAAGCCTAGGAGGGCACTGGAAGCATTGCTGGTGTCTGCACTGCTTGGCAGTGTCCATCTACAACTGTCCTGCTACCTCAAATCCCACAGTGCTCCTGATCACATTGTAACTTACCCCAGACTGTAAAGACCACTTTCTGTCCTGCTTGTGCTTCCAGGATGGTGGGGGAGATCCTGGTCCTGAAAGGAGGCTCAGGGCAGCCCTCCACACATGGCACAGAGCTGAGGGTCTTTACTCTCAGGGCACGTTATCTATGCTACAAAGACGGTGCTCCACTCCTTGCAGGGTCTTCCCCATTTTACATCAGCTTTGGGACACCTGAGTCTCACACTGCTTGCAACCTTGGTGTGCTCAGACAAGAGCAGCTCGAAACAGGGTTTCTCTTGGAGTCACTGTGGCACATGATTTACTTACTGTTGTTTTGTTCTGCCTCGTATAATCTCCAGATTTTCGAAAGCATAGAGATCAGTAGCATTCTCAGGCCAGGCTTGAATCAACAAAAACCCTGAAAGAGGAAAAGAAGATTAAAAAATAATCAAAATGGAAATAAACTCACCGTTGTTACTGGCAGCAGAACCTTCTCCTGTAGCAAATCCTACACCAGAAGGCGCTCGTGCTTTCCCTGTGCTTATCTGAAAGATCTCAAAGTCTACCATGACATTTCAGGGAGCAAGGAGATATTTTTAAACCCCGTTTTATAAACAGTTTACTTCTTAGCCCACCACGAGGGCTTAGGAGTGTAACAGAGCATGTCGGTGAGCTGCACATCCTGCTGCACCGAGTCACCAGCAATGACAGCTCTTGCCAGTAGATACCCTGGCTGAGGGGCTGCAGGCTCTGGACCTGTGGGAGAAAGGCAGCACTCCATCCCACTTTTCAGCCAACTTAAGGGAAGAAGAGAACTGAAAAGCAGGAACAGAGCACAATAACTACTTGTAGTGGATTTGCTGATGCAGGCAGAATTCCTCACTCAGCTGAGGTGTTCGGGAGGAGGGGCAAAATTTGGAAAATTGCAGGCTGTTGTATGAACCTCTGTAGTTAGTCATTGCTACCCTGAAGGGAACCACAGAGGTGAGAGAGAAAGAAAAGGAGAACTGGAGCCGTGTCTGTAGACCCAGCCCCAACGTTACATTCATTTCGTAATGGGCTAAGCACAATTACTTTTAATTGAGACTTGTTGCAAGACAGTGGCTGAGCGCTCTGCTGGCTGCTTCGTACTCATGGAGACACATTCACTCCAAGGAAGAGCTCTTCAGGCTGGAGAGGGTGTCTCCATAAGGATGATGCAAGCCACTGAGCACGCTTCCCTAAGGAGCTGCTGAAAGGTTTTCCACAAATAGAAACACACTTGGCTTTTTTTAGCTGGAGTGGCACGCCTCTGCATCACCACATGCTTCTTGGGTGGCTGAGGATCTCCACCGCTTTTACTCTTTTGTAGGGCTGACAGTTCAGCAGAAGGGATGTTCTGGCCAAACCACACACCTTGGATGGAAGACCAGTACGGGTCATGTGGGCGTAATGCTGGCAAGGTGCTGCTGACCACCTTGGTTAAGAGTGACCCTTGGTAGCTCAGAGACAAGAAACACTTTGCATGAAGTTCTCTGCATGTGCTCAAAAAATTTCCCTCCTCCCCCTTTGTGCTTTTGGCAGTATCAGTCAAAACATATCTCAGCTTAAAACTCACTGCTAACCTGATATTTCTTTGACTGTTTTGAAGACATCCAACTTCTTGGGGTCCAAGGGTAGGGTCTTTGTGAAGGCATCACTGAAACAAACAGAGTGAGAAATTGGGAAAAGAACAGCTTAGCCTGGATTTTCTCCAGCCCTTCTCTTTCAGCTGGCTTAATGGCCAGCAGGTAACTCACCCTAGAAATGCAACTGGGAGAATGCTGACATCCCCGTTGATCTTGGTACAGTTTTTGAAGGAGTCGATATTTGTGGCATTTATGGAGAGGATCCCTTTAAGGTCACCTATTCCAATGCCATTGCACACTGTTAAAGGAGAGACACGAAAATTAGGGGGGACAAAAGTGAAGCCCAGTCACATGGAAGGGTAGAAGAAACATGGAGGTGCCATGAGTTCAGAAAGCATTCCCGTATGGTCAAACCTACCACTCTAAGATGAGTTTCATAGATCTTTTGCCTATTTTTTGCTTTTCAGAAAGTGCCACAGGGTAAGTGCTACCTGCTTGCCCAGCTGCGCAGCTCTGGTCTGAGCATGTCTGCACACAGGCTCTGGCACATTCCCTTCTCTCCTTGCCCCATTTCCATCCCCCTTGATGAGACACGGGGAAGGACAAATGGAGGAGAAGGCTGATGTGCACGATACACATGCACACAACACACAGTTTATCTGCTGTATTAGTGGTAAATCCCATCTGGAGAGCACGCTCCACAGTCATGTTTCCTGATCAAACCACTTGTCGTATCTCCAAAATATCACTGGATCTGATTTATATTGAATTGGCACTTAACTAAGATCAGAGCTCCCTGCACTTTTTCTAGTAAGTTCTCTATCATCTCAAAGCCTTACTGGTTTATTCCATGCTTTTTATACCTTTGCTGCACAGCCCATCACACTTTTTACACTTGCGAACACCGTTTTCTTCCACTTCGTAAGTATCGGCATTGCATGAGCGAACGCAGGAGCCGTGGTCTGTCACCACGTAGTTGTCTGGAAAATAAAAAGGATACAAAGGTGATTGAAATACAAGTGCTATCACCATTTTACAGAGAGGCGAATGGTCACAGAAGGATAAAGCAACATTCAAGTCTCGATGGATTAAAAAAATACAGAAATGGAACACCAATAAAGGAAAAGCAAGCAGCTGTAGAGAAAACAGTAATCACATGCCTTGAGAGGGAGTGTTAAAACCAATTACTTTTTAACAGTCCTAATTAAGAACGAGTTAGGAGTTGATAATGCTTTGGTAATCCATAGCATTGATCCCACATAGCCATTGTTTTAATGGTTTTTAGAAGATGCCTTTCTCTTCACCAAGAGAAAATTTTCAGAAGTCAAAATGCAAAGACTAAAAATCAGGCAAGGTGATGGATGCAGACTGTTCAAAGAGGCTCACTCTATCACCCTGTTCTCAGTTCTCACAGAAACTGAAGAGAACAAGTGCTCTTTCACCAGGCCATAACACAGAGGGATGACATACGACCCTTCCCTCTTTTCTCCAGCCCCCTACCTCCTCTAGGGCTGCAACCTGAAATGAACTTACGTGGACATTCCTTCACACAAGTGGCTCCAAAGCTGTATTTTCCTTCAGGGTTCACATCCATCTGGTAAGTGGTGGGGTTATACAGGACCAACGGGGGACAAGTATCCTTGCAAGTAGCATCATCCCGAAACTTGCGGCATGCCTGTCATTGAACAACAGCGCCCATTAAATTGCCCTCTCCTTAAAAAGTGGCAGTGATTTTACATTACGTCTTTAAAGCACTCTGATGGCCTCATCTGCTTCCTGCTTAGCTCTAATGGAATCCCCAAGTGGCTACAGGGATGGTCCCTCAGGCTTTGAAGGTGAAAGGTTGCTTCAGGCTGGGCACTGGAGTTTAGTATTTTTTTAAAAAAAGAAACCCTGAGCGTTTCTTTTTCTGAACAAGAAACCTTGGCACTCTGGTGAAGAGCTGCTGGGATTCACGTGGGAACAGGAACAAATCTGCATGCCTTAGACAGAAAAATTTTCCCTACAAGCAGCAACCAGATCAAGACAAACTGTACTTTTCTTGGCCACTTTTTAATAACCTAAATCAAATCAAGTCCTTTCCTGCCAATTACTGACTTTTCTGGCTAAATATTAGACTGAAGCCATTATATTTGGCTGCAGGTAACGAACAATTTAGCAGGCATTTATGAAGGGCAAGTTGGTTCTTCCAATCTAAATCTGCATTAAATTAATAATGACTCTCTTTTTCCCTTTCTTCTCCCCTGGCTTTCCAGATGAGAGAAACTGTCTTTTCTATGAGCCAGTAAGGGCATCATAGCTGTCTTAAAAGGAAACCAGGAATAGAGGTAACAACAATAAAATCCAGGTCAGATGATTTCTTTGGTGATTACTCAGACGTCACTTAATTCAGAACGAAGTGTAGTGCAAACATGGGGAAGAGTTAAAACCACAGGATGCACCAAACCCCTAAAACTCTTGTGGAAAAGCAATGGCACTTTTATTTGCTAAAGAAGCTCCATTTGTTTCTTCTCTCTTCACTGCCCCAGGGTTCCCCAAACTCAGTGCTTTTGTGGCAAGTCAAAAGCAGAGAGGGAAACACAGATTCCATGCCTGAAGTTCAATGAAATGCAAAAAAATGAAGATCCATCACATCTTATCCCCCTTACAAATTCTTGTTTTAGTAAACCAAGTTAATTACTGACTAGTGCTAAGACAAGGACAAGCTGTGCTGGCCTGGAAAACTGCTGCAGCATGGGGGCAGCTGTGGGCCTCTGGACCTGCTCAGGTGGGGAAGGGGAAGCTGCCTACAGCAAACACTTGGATGCTCCGCAACAACGTTGAACTCCGTGGGCACTCAAAGGCACTGGCACTGGTTTGGAACACACTGGGAAGGTCCATGGGCAGAGTCAGCAAAGACCAGCTAAGGGTGCTGTGAAGTTCACGTCATCTTCCCTCCCACCAACCACCCACGCAGGGAAGCCCTGGAGCACCCTCCAGGTCAGCATCTCTCAGGAGGCCTTCTGGGGCTGAAGAAGGCTAGAGGACAAGCAGCTGAAAGCCCTGTCAGGGACTGAAGCCATTACGGTGGTGGTGTAGCATCATTACCAGGCAGTCACTCTCCCGAGGCCCCGTGCACCCTGCAGCACATTGGTTGTGGCAGCAGTCGCTGGGCACCTTTCCCCTGCACCGGCCAGAGCACTGCTGAGCACAGATGACTTTTGTTACTGGAAGAGACAAGAAAAAATGAGAAACATCAGCTGTACTTGCTGCAATGAGATCAAGAAATATGGAGAAAGGGTCTGGTGCAGGTTCTGTGCTAGATTTTCCTCATGGGACATTCTGTCCTCATTTAAGGCCAAAGTTTGGGAGGGGTGAGAGCAAGTGTGGGTGGTGGTAAGAAGGGTTCATGTTCAGCCTGTAATTATCTTGGCTCTTATGAGGTGCTAAGAACTCTGATCCCAGCCAAGGAATATGTCCTGCTTAGAAAGAACAGCCCTGTTGCATCCATGCCTAGACCAAGTAAAACTCTGTGGAGTCATTGCATCTTATAGCTGGGTAACAGGGTAGAATCTGTCTCCATTTCATTGAGAAAATTTACTATTATTGATGCTAACTTTGGGAAAAGCAACGTGACAGAACTGCCAGGACTCTGTACTATAACTCGAAACTGTACATTGTCGGTGTGGTGCTGTAAAATGTCCCTTTAATACACTAAAATACTTGTGAAATTTGCAGAGAGAGGGGAGACTCACTCAGCAAGCAGATTTCATATGCATATTGAATTATTTTTCTTTAACGTTCAATTCCTTGGCCAAATTTTATCTTCATTAAACAACTCCCTCAGGGTTTGCACCAGTGCAACAACACGAAGGAAGAACTGGCCCTGGTCCAGCTTTTTGCAGGGAAGCAAAAACTGCCTGCAACATTTTGTTGAGAACTGGGAAATCTTCTCCATTTGAACATCAAAGCAGAGAAAAGGATAATCAGAACAATTAAAAAAAAACCCAGAAATGAATGGCTAGCATGTTCTTGTACCAGAGACCCAAAATGGGATCGTTTGTTCCCTAAAAAAAACAATTACTGATCCACAGAGCCTAGCATAAGGTGCCAGAAGAACCTGATGGCTACTCTCCTTCATCACAGCACCCTGACCATTTCAGCTGTGCACTGTGCTAACTGTTATCAACTTCACAGTTGGCACAAATGAGTTACAATGTTATCAGGAATTCCTGTAAGTCTGAAAACCATGGTTGTTAATTAACAGAAAATTATTTCACAAAATAGCCTGCTACAGGGTATGTAACAGTGATTTTCAAAAATCATACATTCTTTCTCCATTACACAATCCTGTATCCAAACTGTATTTTTTTTTTTCTTGTAGGCCTGTAAGCAAGGTAGTATATTTTCAAGGAAACAGATTATTTCCACAATATGTATCAGCTTCTTTGATAGCAACTTCTCCATTCAACTAGAAACAGGGGAATAAAAGGCATATTGTTCTACATGAACAGCATTTTGATACAATTTTTTTATAAGAATTAGCAGGGGAATAAAGCGCCTCATCACTTTGATAACTATTGACTAGAGTTTCCTGCTGGAAACATATATTACATCAAACATTTTTACTTCATACACAAAATCCCACATTCATTTTCAGGAGAAAGAGATGCATCCCCCAAACTTTCCCACACATGGAAATGTGGGACACATTTTCAGTTGGCCAGATTCTCAAATGCCTGGAGAGGCGAGCAAGAGCCCGCAAAAGATATTGTTTTATGTACTTGTCAACCTCCTGATTCCAGCGAGGGTTTGTAAATGCTGGAAGCTTGCAGGGCTGAGACCTGAGGTTTCGCAAGGTCCTGGGACAGCTGTGCAGCCTCAGCTGCCGGAACCAACCCAGGAAGGTCTTTGTATGCACAGCCACTGTCTACCCTGAGAGCCAAACTGCAGAGCTGACTGACAGAAACTGAAGCTTACACTAAACGAAGACAGAAAAGGTATATGCTCCTCTTTCCTCAAGCTCTAAGTCATATAAATTTGGCTCGATATTTGCAGGCAAAAAGCTTAGGTTCAGGTGACTATTTGCAATGGAAAATTGAATGTAGAATTTTGCTTCCATTTGCATTATGTCTAGATCAGCAGTTTTTTCACTGAACTTTTCACAAAACAGTGTATTTCCCCACTTTTTAGAGAAAAAAGGAATAACAGTGAAGCAGTGAAACAAACTGACATGGTGTTCCTCCTCAACCTTTACTTTAGGAAAAATAAACCCTTGCAAAATCTCAAGCATTTGTAAATGGATGTTTCTGCCACTCTCTTAGCATCAGGCAAGCATCCTACTTGCATAATTATGGTTAGTTTTTCAGTAGACAGAAATGTAGTATGTACGTTAGAGCACACAAGCTATTTTTTAACTAATCTGCAGGCTTACATTTCTGGCAGTTTTGTTCACCAGGGCCCCAGCAGTGGTCTTCTGTGCAGTTCTGATGGCATTTGGGACCTAAAACACAAGAGAGAGTACAATATTCTGTAAACAAAGAAAACAATAATGTACCATGAACAACAGAAAATATCGACTTGAGATTTCCTTCTTGATCAACCAGGGTAGGAAGCAGCTATATAACGGTGCTCAAAAAAATTGAGAGCTTGATTCCTTATCCTTTGTTCACCTCTGCTTTCCGACGTGCAGTTCTCCACCTCCACACCTTTGAACAAGCGAGCACAATACCCAGCCAGTCTAGCTTACGAAAGAGGCACTTTTTTCCCAGGAACAGGAATCTCAGCTACTGCCCGGCTGGCCCTTCTACTGGGGTTTTCATGCAATGGCAAGTCACCACTGGCTTGCAGTCGGGCATGTGCCAGCTGCTCACTACAGGCCACATGTAAATCAGTGTTTCTGAACAAAGCAGTTCTAAAAAGAAAACAAATCCAACTGGATTCACAGGCAACTGCCAGCTACTCTGGCCACAAAGTAATTGGACGTGTCTGCTTCGTGCCCTCCTCCCATCCTCTGCCAAAAATTCTCCTTGGTGTAGGACTACACTGCAGATGGACAGTCGATGAGAGGTGGGCAGAACGGCTGGACATCTTGCCTGACCTCGAGGGTTCAGTGCTGGGTTCTTTCCCATCCCTCTCTCCTTACTCCTTTCTTCTTCTTTCTCTTCATGACAAGTAAAGTCCCAGAAAAACAACTTATTTTAAATAAAGTACAGGATTATTATTAAAGCCATAAAAGGCAGTTTTAGCAGATTAATGTGGAATTCACTACATTCAAAAGGCATTTCCTACTAGAGCGTTTCTTCCTGCTAACAACACGTGATTCTCCTTCCCCTCAGCAGCCATCAAATAGCTGAACAAATGCCAATACTTGTCCAAGAGTTGATTGATTTGGTGTGGGACCAAAGAACTTTTTTATTTTTTTTTTTAAGTTGAAAAGTTAAAGGTTAACATTTCTGTGGTGTTCAGAGCCAAACTCCTGTGCTGACATGTAGAGTTTGCAACTCCTTGATTACGCCAGGGCTCCACAGAAAAATAAGTCAACACAGAAGTTGGCTATTAGCTCACAGGCAATTATGCAACTGCAAGAAGATAAAGAAAATACGTTTTCCTGCCAATTTATAGTGCCAGAAATAAAATGCTCAGAAATGAAAATAAACCCTCCCTTCTGTGAAATGACTGAGGATATTATGAGGTACTCATAAGGCTGAAGGATTAGCTTGAGCCCACCCCAAGCATATGCTACACAAACTTTTAAATATCCCCTCATCTCCCTGTTGATCTGAAGCATCAGATTTATCTACCTGTTTATTGTTACTTTTGCCAGAGTAATCTGTGCAGCCCAAAACGGGAGAATTGTACGGCACTCAGCTTGAGCCTTAGCTCTAAAAAGGTTTCAAGTAACTCCATGAAGGTACTCATGTGGGTTTTCTAGACCAGAGCCTCACACTGTAAACAGAAGATTGCTGGAAAGCAAATGAATGCACGTTTTTCTAAGCTGTCTTTGAAGAGCACATACGCAGGATACTGTCTTAAACCAAGAGAAACATTCCCAATAACTTTGCTGAGATATCAGTTAACGACCTAACCATCATGAAAAATCCTATCCTAGGCCAGTGGTGCAGACATGAAAGCACTTCTCTTGGAACAGGTGGCCTTCATTAGAAATTGTTGGACCAGGAACCCACTGCAGATGAAAGATGAGATGTTCATTTTACACTCTGAAATGGAAGGGGACACATAGCACTTTCGGTAGGCTAATACTCACAAGAAGACAGGTTGCTTGCAAATTCAAGCACGGTGGGAGGCTTCTTGACTGTGTCAATGATGTCATTCCAAAGAACAGTGTCCATGTTGCACAGTTTGGGGTTGTTGCTGATTTTAACACCTCCATTGAGAATTTCTGTTACAGAAACAAAAAAAAATTGGTAAGTGAAGTAAATCCCTAATTTGTCCCAGAAACATCCCCAAAATACCTCTGATCTAAAGAAAGAGAAATAAGGCACATCTTTCTCCACCTCAGTCACATGACACTGACAGAAAAGAACAATCTGCATGGAATCACACACTCCTGATGGTGTAACTAACACAAGGATCAGACTGATGGGTTCTGGAGAGTCGGTTGTTCTTGGGTACCATGAAGATGCCACTACGTGCAGCCTTCTGCCTGGTGCCACCTCTAGGGCCCACGGCGCTCAGCAGAGACAGCACTGCTGGTGTGTGTAGCCAGAGACTGTGTGAGACACCAATACACATAGCACCAGTTACCACAGGGATCTAACAGAAAATACTGATATGTGTGCATTGGAATCAAATAATACAAAATAACAAATGGATGCTTCTTTGCCAGTTTCGGGAACAAAAATGAATCTTGATGATTTTCTTCGTCTTTTGCAGAAGACTGGCTAGCAGGAAAGCAATTAGGAAGCTACATTCAGATCCTTGCTTTTAAAGTGGGGTTTGATGGCGCATGACTTTGGGAGGCAATCTCCAATAGAACTTGACACCAATAAGCTAGCAATTGAGGCTGGCTTTGGAGGTGCCTCTACCAGTTGCCCGTGTCTCACCTGAAAGCCGCTTCATTGGCAGCTGTCGGAGTCCCTGGGTTTTATTCATGTGGTAGTTGGATAAAACTGCCAGGGCGTAAGAGTTGTCATAGAGCACATTGCCTCGGATGATCTGAAGGTTTTCTAGGGGAATGACATCCACCATGTTAAGTGCAATGAGCACGTAGCCTGCAACCTCCTGAATCGTCTGAGAGAACAAAAGAAGAAACAAGGTGCTTAATCCATAGTACTCTTCAATAACCGCTTTCCTCCTCCCACTCCTCCAATCTACAATCTTTCAATTTTAAGGAATGATAGACCACTTAATCTCATTGAAACAAAATAAATCTAAGAACAAAAAAACTTTACTGGTTAAGCATGTACAAACTCACCCTTTGAGCAGCTACCAGGGGGTCATTCCAAAGGTCCAGCTTACCCTATTCTGTCCCCAAGCAAAGGTAAGCGGGGCCAACTAGGGGATGCAGGAGAACAGGGCAAGTAAATGTGATGCTTCCCATAAATACTTGCCTAGCCTTCAACAACTGGCAGCACAGGCATGACATGCAATTCAGGCTTTTACATCCTCTCTTCTGTGCCTCCTCTCTTGCTCATCAGAGGGGAAGATTAGGCAACCTTCTCCTTTTTAAATAATATATGTCTTTACAGGACAAAAAGACAAGTGAGGTACTGTTCCTGCATGTGGGTTAATTCCCATCTTGCACTGTGAAATGTATGCATTTCTATCCCCTATAAAAATCACTGCAAGCGAAAACCTTCAGGCTACTACTTAGGATATTTTCCTTTTCTATGAAGACTACCAGTGAATTTTCAAGAGACTTGTTACATTCCCTGGAACCCTGAGCTCCATGGTCAAGTTGTGTTTGGGAAAGAAGAATAGCAATACCATCATATTTGTAACGCATATGTTCAAATCATAGATATTTTTGACCTTGCTTGTTATTTGCTGGTGGAGAACCTCGAGGTGCCCACGTCAGCCATGGCTCGTCCCCATATCACGGCTGTATTTTAGCATCCATCCCCTGTCCATTCTCTCCTCGGCTTGCTGTAATTGCTCATGAACTTGTGCACAAAACAAATGTTGAGAAGGGAGTAGCCCATGTGTCAACCACAGGGGATTATCTTGAAGATCACTTCAAGAATCCATGTGGGAAGTTATTGCACAGGACTTGCCTGCCTGCTGAGGGTGTGAGCACTTCAGGCTGGAGAGGCACTCACCACCACGGCAGGGGAAGAGATCGCAGTTTGGAAGGCAGAGAAAAGGCCTCCACATTTCAAAATCTTCCACTCGCTTTGGGCTTTGCTTTGCCCAACAGCACACAAAGCCTTCTGCTCTCTGAGAAGTGAAGTAATGGGTAAGTATGTAATTGTAATTATAAATAAGAAGAAACCCATCTGCATGGCATCCAGCACAGGCTGGCAAGTGCTTGAAAAGCTATTTCTCAAAGCACCTGATTTGGATAGTAGGGTTGAGCGCATCTTGCGGCCTACAGGTATGCTTAGACTGCAAGCTACGATTCCTCTGACACTAGCCAGCTATGTTTTAGGATCACCACAGAATTTTATCAGTAGCTGAGCCTTTCCACTTAAAAAATGGAGTAGGATTTGTTGTTGCAGAGAAGGCCCCACTGGCCACAGACACTAACCTTCAGGAAAGAGAGGTCACGATTGTGCTCCACGTATGTAATCTCCAGGTTGCTAAGTACCACCTCGCAATTGTTGTACATCCTCTGCAGGCTGGTGAAATGGTCTTCCACATGTCCCAGCTGGGTCAGCTTGTTATTTGTCCCTTGACAAACTGTGGAGGAAAGGAGAAAGCTCCATGAAGGAAATGAAGAATAACTAGAGGGCAGAGACTTGTTGCCCACATCTTCAAAAGCACCACAGTAAGTTAAGCATCAGCTTCATAAGAAACAACAACATTATCTGTCATGACTCTAAAGGCAACAGTGTAGGAAGTATGCAGTGTTTCCCAGGGACAGAGATGTACCAGAATTAAGAGCTGGAATAACCCTCCATCACTTTCTGTTACAGAAAAACTTCAATATGACGCTTTTGTACATAGGTAGCACTAAGTTTTCTGTATCACAAACGTAACTCAGTTCCTGAGGAGAGGACATTGATACAGTTCTATTGAACACTACTGAAACTGGTATGCTGCCAGATACCACCAAAGGTGATTTTCCTGAGGACCTATTCTGCGTTACTTTCAGGGGCATTGGGTCTCCTTGTAAGCTCAGAGGGAGGAAGGGGGGCTTCCTGAAGGACTCCTTAAGCTACAAATCTGGGTTTTAAGGTCTAACTGAACCTCCAGGGCTTACACATCTCTTGCCACTCTGACACTTTGCGGGTATGACAGATTCAGGTGATTTTCTGGCATATTCATCTTTGGCACTCAAATCCACTTTTGCCTGGTGGGGAAGGAAGAGGTGTCACACAGAGCACCACTGAGATTCCAAACATTTATAACAGCACGATGGAAAAATTAGTCCCCATCTGAAATTATATTACTCTACTTTATTAAATCTAGAGGAACTGAAAAAAGTTATCACCATTGTATTTGATTGCAATGAATGAGCAAAACGCAAAATTGCTCTGAAGAAAAAACACCACACACAACCCTCAAAAATTCTGTACTCATACAGTTGTTCCCTGGGCTATCCCTACGGAGCTCAAATGAACACGTCTCTCAGTCATTCTAATACAGAGCAAAGGAGAACGATATAGAAGATAACATGGTAAAAAACTTCACAACCCCTTCCAGGGGCTCCTTCAGCTCAGATTTGCTCTTCAGTGGGAGCTGTTAGGAGGTTATCTCATCGTATAATGCAACCCCAGCCTAACTGCACCGCTTTCCATTAACAGAAAAAAACTTTCCACAACTGAAATAATTGCATTCTTTTAACTTGGACAAATGAATACATGAAACGATACTTCTGTAGAGCCATAATTGGTAGAAGCACCAATCACAAACTGGGATGCTGCAAAGCAAATAACAAAGACTCTTGACAAAGCTGGAAATATGTTTCAGTTCTAGTAACAAAAGACACCACCTGTTGAAGATTTACCAAACAACTGATGGTTTATTAGTAGGAAAAATAACTCCATAGCAGTGATAAAAACACACTTACCAATCATCAAAACTATTCACTGAACATGTGGTACTTCTCAGTACAATCATCAGCATTAGGAGTTACAGTGGTAACAGATTAAATACTCTGGACCATGTTTAAAGCAAGGCTATTCACTCACATTCCTCAGTTATTTCTCATTATACATTATAGAAACATCATAGTGTTTGGAATCAGAGTGGCAACTGCTGGTAAATGGGAACACTGTAACGGAGTACATCATCTAAGCTGCTCGACCCTTTCTATATACTTTGAATTTCTGAATTACTTAACTTTTGCATTAGAAATTCTAAGCGGGAATTTCTGTTCCAGTTTCTGTTCCAGTTTCAAACTTAACTGTTGCATTGTGTTCATACTTCAAATCTGTATTTGCTGTCTGCTTCAAGTACAAGGACCACAAATTATCAGCCAGAGTCACAAGTAGGTTTTTATTCCGCAGAGTGGTCACATTTTGAAAGTTAGAAATACTGTCATATGGCTAGTCTGCTCTGGAAAATGTGTTGTTTTTGGGGACAAGGTGAAGAGGCTTTGAATTGACTGGAAAAGTCAAGGAGTTGTCCCAGAGGTCATCTTGAATTTTAAGCAATGTTATCCTACAACCAAGGAAAAACCAGTAATAACAGATTCTCAAACTATTCAAAACCTCAACTTGGATGCTCAGTTTAGGCATCTCATATATGATCTTTAGAACAGCGCAATTTTGGAAAGCACTCCAATGCAATGCAGGAGCAGGTGCAGTTTAGACTGCTCAAAAATAAAAACATGTAATTCATTCTGCTATGGTCTTCAGGGTCCACAAATGACCTGAAGCAGTTGTTGCATCTCTGAGGTTACCAGCAAAGATCTGCCCTGATACTTAAGACAGGCCCAATGCAAAAGCTGCAGTGTTCATGCTACACCTGAACCAAAGGACAGGTAGAAGGAGGAGCTTTCTCTGGTGGCATCCTCCTGGCCATCTGTGCCCTTGATCAACCCTGTGCAGCTTGGCACGGGTCAGTCTATGCAACAAAATAGCCCAGCTCACTGAAACAACCCCTAAGACAAACTGCACTCATTTGAATGTGCTTCTCTTGGGATCAGACAAGTGTTGCAGCTCTGAACTTGGGCCAGCCATCTTGAGAAACAGAGACTTTTTCATTGCTTACTAGGTCAAGGCTGATGCAGCAGTCAGAGGGCATGGTTATTCTTGCACTTCTC
Organism: Oreocharis arfaki; assembly: GCA_013398015.1. NCBI lineage: Eukaryota > Metazoa > Chordata > Aves > Passeriformes > Paramythiidae > Oreocharis > Oreocharis arfaki. Next base: position 54,731 of record VZRR01000417.1, read on the forward strand.
CCTCTCTCTCTCCCTCTCCCATGGGACCTCACAGGGAACCATGCCAAAGAGTTGATCCAAGCTACAAATAATATAGGACAATAAATAAATAATTGGACAGAGGGTATTTTTAGCTCAGGAAAGCTCGCTGTTTTGGTCCACCATGGTGCCCCATGCATTGGAAACAGCTTGGAGGACAGCAAGGGGGCAGAAGCAAATAGTCAAGAGAAGGAGCTTCCCTGCTTGTGAAGGTGAAGAGGGAAACCCAGACATAACAAGCTCCAAAAAGGCTTCAGCTTAATCCTCCAGGAGCTACTTTTTTCTCCTCTATTGTGAGTAGAGAGCACTTTGATGGCTCTCTGCCAAAGATGTCTTAAGCTACGTGCAAAACCACTGGTCCCCTCATCACATCCTCCATCCAGTAAACAGTAGCTGTAGATGAAATGTTAAGATCTGGGGAGAGGAAGAAAAAGGGCTGCTTCTGCTAAGAAATCAACAGTATGTGGCTGTCAGAGTATCAGTCAGAACACTACAGCGGAGCTTTCTTCCTCATGGTCAAATTTTTGTTTGCGCAAAGAGATACAAGGGATCCAAGTCCATCCACAAAGTGAACTTCATCTGACCAGTATTTACCAAACGAGAACCAGGGTCAGTATATGCTGAGCAAATAAAACCCAAATCAAACAAAACAAGCTAAATCCCTGCAGCAGTATTACTGAACTCAGGCAAAGGTGAAGAATAATTTTCCAACTAGAACATTTGAAAAGAAAAGAAACTGACCCACTTGTGTCTGATGAATAATATCATTCCTGCAATTTCTTTGCTTATGGAAGCTGTGTTCTGAAAAGATACTCGCTATAATTATCTGTATATAATATCACAGTGTGAATACCACTCTGGCCAGAGGCTAAAGCACAGACAATGAGGTGCTTGCCTCGCTCCGAAGAGTTTTAAATGGGATGTGCATGCTTGAGTGGATGGAATTTATTATGATTTAACCTCTATTGAACTCGACCTATTTGCCCTCTAAGGACAGATTCTGATGCCACATACAATGCATTCATCACATACTTTTGTTTCAATGTGCAGCAAAGCCAGCACTATTCAGGTTTAGGAGTTGGTGGTGGGCATAGATACTTGCACGGTACTGCTGGAGGCTGAGGTAGTATGTACCACATAACATATGTTCTATGTGGACACTTAGACATTTTAGCTAAAAAGGAGAGTAAAACATTCAGGGTGAGAACGTCCCCGACCAGCAGAAAAGCCAAGATCCAGAACTGAACTTCAGGGCATGGGCTGATCCCTGAAAGACGAAAGCTTTGCTTTTATCTGTGATGTTAGTATAATAAAAACACAACCGGTCTGGAAAGTTTTGACACAGAGGGCATGTCCCAAGAGGCTGCTCTCTGTGGCAGTGCAGACAGCAGGGCTGCATGCTGGGAATGCAGGGCTCTCCTACCCCAACCAAGGCGATCTCCGGGACCCTTAGAGCCCCAGCCACCACTCCTGTGACATGGGGGAAACCCAGAATTCTGCGGGGCAGCATCATGGGATTACCACCATGAAGCATTTAAATTCTATATGATATAGATTTTAGCACAAACGCTGCATTTCCTAAATGCCAGAGTGATGTTGATCTTGAATCAGTTGCAGCATTACCTCAACAGACAGCCTAACAAAAATTTAGATATTGCTGAAATGACTCAAATGTCAGGTCCTGTATAAGGCAGCAGCAACCAAAGAGCTCAGGAAAGAGGCACACTACACCGACAAATGCAAACTCGTTGAATTTAGTGCTTACGAAAAGTGCAGAGTTGGCTGTCCTGGCTACTAAAACCTTCCGTGTGTCCACAGACATGCTTGTCCCTCCCCTTCGCTGCCTCAAACTTGGACTTACAGGAGTATTTCTAGGTGATGCAAACTGGTTCACCCTCTGCAACCCTTTGCTCCTTGGCCACTTTTTTCTTGTGCAGCCTGATGAAGTAGCATGAAACCAAAGCATTTCCTAAATGGCATTTTCCTCAGGTGATGGCAGGGAGACAGAGGGCATCCATACAGCTGTAATGCTAAGCGACTATATTTTCCCAAATCCATACAAGCTCAGATTAAACAAAGTGGTCCCTGCAGCAATTGCACTGATACAAGTAAAATCTGTTTTCATTTTTCCCCAGAAAATCTCTGATTACTGAAGTCTCAATCCTGTCACGCATATTTGCCCCAGACTAGAGAAAAACCCCAGAGAATGCTTTGAAACGAAATTATCACCAATCCCCAAATCATCCTCTGTTTCTATCCATGCTTAGCCTGTGTTAGCCTCCCTGCAGCTCTGATAGACACATCAAAATAATAACCCACAGAGGCAATTTCAGAGATATGCAAGTCCATTTCCATGCTTCATATGTCACTTAGAACTACATATGCCCTGGTACAATAAATTTAAATACTTTTTCATGTTTTCTAGCCATTACTGACAATAACACAAAACTCATAGATAAGGGATATTTGTTTTATCTGACAGTGCATTTATAAATGTTCCTCTCTCCTCACTTGCTGGCAGTATTTTCACTTTTGATTGTTTTTAGGTACTTCATGGAAGAGCAGAACCTTGCTGGGTGCTTGGTTAGGACACAAAGCTGCCCCTGGATGCCCGGGGAGATAATGCTACTGTGTGTACTACCATCAGTGCTGCCCACACTCAATACACCTTCATCAGAGTCAGGGGGGGAAAAAACCTTTCAAGTGAACTGCAATGACTTTGCAGGAAATATTGTTCAATTTGGGTCTATATGGGCAACCACACCATCTCAGCCCTTGTCCCTTGTATCCCCTGGGTCACTCCTGCACAACACAGGGAGGAATCTGGCCATGCCCTGTGCCTCCATGATCTTCCCTGGGAGAAAAACTGTTCCCCCTTTATGAGGTCTGCCACTGATCTTCATCTAATGGGGCCTCAGAAATTAAAGGAAGATGCTTGCCATTCAAGCATAAATATGCACATCAGCTGTGAGGGCAGGTCCTCTATATGAGGTATTTTTTTAACCAGCTTCAAAGTGTGCCCTTACAGTTATCAAATGGATCCACATAACCTGCAGTGGAAACCAGCTTACTAGCTGTCAAATGATCAAAATAATGATATTTAAGCTCATAACGAAGTACTAGAACAGACAGGACATTTGTCATCATGACTAACCTATTAGAAAGAAGAAAGAACCATGCAATGCTTTCTCAACAGAAAACAGCGTACGAAATATCAGAGATTGGAATAATAAAGTGACATTATGTTTTATGTAATCAATCACTTAAATAGAAATATTTCTTATATTCACAAGTTCCTCAACTCTAGAGAGAGAACAGATGGAGGAATTTTGGTATTGCTGGGTTGAGTGTGTTTAACACACTGAATAAGAATTTCAAGAGGGACAAAATTTCATGTGACACAGAAAGAAAACCAAATCTGCTGCAATGTGCCATGGAAAGTTATGAAAAGGAAAGCTAGGAAACAGGTGAGGAGTACAAACAGTGCTCACATGGTGGCACAAGGGGTGTTCTCCCCTTGAGAACAGTGTTTGCAAACCCATACAATGCCTAAAAAGTCCGGTTTCAGCTTAATGACAGCAATATTTGGGCACTGGAAATTCTTCTGCAGAAGATAATGATTTTTGCACATATCCAACTACTTTAAAACATTGTGAAAAACAACCTCATGTGGCTTTAGTAAGTTCTTTCTCAAACAGTGTGGTTTAGAATAATGCAGTTGCTGAGATTAATTCCAATTTTTAGACACACTGGGACCAAAACAATGACAGAGGCTCTTAAAAATACTTAAATGGAAACTAATTGCAAAAATTACCAAAACTAACACCCTAGTGGAGAAAAAGAATATGCCCTGAGGAGAAGCTTTCCCAGATGGTTTCTTATTTCTATTTACTTGACAAAAACAACTTTTCAAGATAAACGTAATTTCAGGTTTCCCTTCCTAACTCCAGTTAGGAGTGGAGACCTGCCCTTCAGTGTCACAAGTCACATCCTGAATTGCAAGTGATGGAGGCATCATGACAGTTGGATGGTCTGATTGCTGGTAGTGCCTTTGCCTGAAAGAACAAATAATCCCATACAAATCATCTTGCTGCTGAATGAAGACCTCACCAAAGTCACAGTATTTCTGACAGCAAGAGATTCAGACTTATTAATTCCGCAGGGTGCTTTTCTCCTCGCCAGTATAATTTACTAATATTTCTATTTTTCTTCTCTGTTGCCATTATTTAATTTTGCATGTACGTTTATTAATCCTCCAGAGATTAAGGCCAGACCAGGATGTGCTGAAATCAGTCTCTCCACTGGCTTCAATGTGAACTGGATGGGAGATTAAATTCCTCTCTTGCTATGCCAGTGTAAATTTGGAGCAAATATATGGGCAGGATGGACTAGCCCAGACTTTAAGCTTTGCCCTCTGAATGTCTTATTATAAAACTGTGGGATTGATACCAATATTTTGTGTAAATACCAGCAGAATTTTAAAGAAACAGGAATTGTCACCTTGCAATTTTCTACAGTTTAGGAAAACGTTGATTTCCAAAGATGAACAATAGATGGGAATTTTGAGATAGGGTATTTCCAGAGAAGCGCTGAAAGATAACCTGAGTTTAGGTGAGTTTTCTGCACATAGTTTTGTCAGTGATCTCTAGGAAGACTTCAAATCACTGCTGAGGATTCCTGAAGATGACACAAACTTTGCTGGAGTTCTAAATAACAAAGAGGGGCAGATGACCTGCACAGGCCGGTTTGTATAATTTAGGAAAATAACTCCTCTGAACAACATTACATGAACCATAGCCAAAGGCAACATGTTACATCAAAGACTGCAGAACACATAACAGACAGAAAATTGAGTGCTGGGATGCAATTGCCCTGAACAGGACTTGGGGATAATATGAGGTGACCAGTGCATTGCTTGACAAAAAAGAAACCAGCATCCACTGGGTCCATCAGTGGGAAAACTGGCTCCATCAGTGGGAATATGCTGAAGGAAGGGAGGCAGGAGCTGGCATTAATCCCTGGCGATGCCCCAGCACGCCCATGGACGGTGGCCTCTGCACTAGAGCACTCTCCTCTCCCTGCAAAGCAGGTGCCACCTGGGGCACTCCCAATGGCACCAGGATGCTCCCCTCAGGCTTCAGGCCTTCTCCAAGCTACACTTCAGCCCATGTCCCTGACACATGGCCCATGATTAGTGCACTAGGATTTTGCCCTGAGTTTTGCAGGCCATTCATTGAGAATGATGGCTGAAAGCCAAGCTCCCCAAGATGTCCTCACCAGCAGCTGGGGTGCGGCTCTTGGGTTGTTCTTCCCACTGGCACCCTCTGGAGAGGCTGCTACAAATGTAACTAAGAGCTCGCATGGGGCTTTCTTTTTTGAGCTGTTGCTCAAGGTTAAAAGGCCAGGTCTATCGCAAGTGCAATCACCAGTGAGCTTAAATAATGAGTTGCTTCTACAATCTGTTAGTGAGGAAGAATAAGGGAACTTCATATCTTTCAGCCACTATGCAAACATCCGCACACATATATACACCAAGATAATGAATAGTTTATAAATATTAGACACAACACTTAACAAATTTTGTGCAGAAAACCACAGAGGCACCTTCCCCCCCTTTTTAAGCATATTTATAGAAACTCAAACCATACTGATTGTACTATGCAAAGTCAGCATGGACTCTGACGTCCTCCCGTGAAGTTTTCCCATGTGAGCTCAACGGAGCAGGGTGATGAGCTTGGCTCTACAAATACATCAATAGCAGGATGGGCAAAGTGATGAGTGACCAGCATAGCCACTATATTCATCGCAAAAGAGCTGTGTACATCTGCTGGGCAGAGCTCTGGAGTGTGAGAAGGACTGTCACACAGCTCCATTCATGCGAGGTTCAGGCCCTGGGAAACGGCTCATAGAAATGAAATGGTTCTCCTGGCATCCATGGTGAAGTTTGTATTACTGTGTTGCTGCAAGTGGTGTAAAAAGTCTGCATAGAGCACAGCAGCAGGCAGTCAAGAGACCTCCAACAATGGGCATGGCTCACCAAGCTTTGAATCTAGTGACACATGTCTGGCAGGGCTGTGCCATCTCAGGATCTACACCAAGTTATTTGGGAAAACAAGCAGATGACAATAGATACAAAAGCCAGTGTTCCGTGGTCTAAAAAACCCTACATTCTTCATTGTTGTTTGTTCTGGCAACATCTACGAAGCAGCAGGATTTTATAGCACAATAAAAAGAAACTGAAGATGTGTGGCCGTGAAAATATGGGATCAGTTGCTAGTTACATCAGCACTGAATTGTTTAAAATTGTTTCAAAATGAGTTAACTCGAGAAACGAGAGTTAAAGGCATTAAACTATGCTGCGAACATTTTAGCATGCGGGATTTCTTGAAACACTGCAATTGAATATTTCAATTTGTGCCTTCCAATGAAAAAAGTCATATGTTTTTCTTTACTTATATTAAATCAAGTCTTATGTTGAAGTCAGCTGTGGTACTCATGCACATATTTCTGAACCCCCTGAGATGTAAATTCTATGTGAGCACTCACACACTGCCTCAAAAAGGAGAAGAGAAACAACTTACAGCTGATTCCAAGTAGAGCACAAAAAGCTTGCTATTACAAATACAACACATCCTTATTTTTTTCACCAATAAATACATGATTACACATACACACACGTACATACATCTCCCACATAAGCAGACTGACATCTCTAGAGACTGCAATGTACATGGAGTATTGCTGAAACACTACAGCAATCACACAAGTTTCATGTGCTGCCTTGAACTACACATGCCCACCTCAATGATAACCCCATCTGTGAGTGGTTCTGCCCGCTGAGGACACGAGAAGTGCTGCCAGCAACCACAGCAAATGCTGCACCAAGCCTCTGGGCCTGCGTAGCTGCATCAGTCCCAAGACTTCCTCCCAAGCTGGTCTACAGTAAGTTCCAGCCTCCTATGGAGTCAAACTGGAAAGCTACAGAAAGATCTATGCCCCAAAGTTGCCTACGGGACATCTTGTCCCTTAAGAATGAGGTCACCTTCTCATGCAAGACTAAAACAAGACCAAAACTGCAGACAGGACTAAGATAAACAGTATTTACTGCTTCAAACAATAAAAGGTACTGTTAAGTTACTAATGTAGCAAATGTCCTGTCAACTGATTACAAAGAACAAATGCAAGCTGATAAAAAGCTTTAAAAGTTCGTTTTCAACAACTGTGCATTCATGGGAATAAATGCTAACACTTACTCTAGGGCTTCCAGACAAAATTTGGGTATTTGTGCACGTTGACAAGGAAGCAAGTTAATACATGCTGCTGGGTTTGAAGAGCCTCCAGTAATATTCAAGTTAAAAAGGAATAGCAGAAGAGCAAATTAGATGTAAATGAGGATCATCTTCTGATCTTCATTTAAACCTTGACTAATACTCAGTGGAAAGACTGCTACTGAAATGAATGGGACCTGAATCAAGTTCTTATTTCACTTAATTTAACTGTGTGAAATTTAATAAATGAGGTAAATAGACTTTCTACCTCTCTTTATTCTCGAAGGAGGAGAACTACAATTACATTTTGAAAGCACAGCTAAAAAGCCACAAAATAATTTAACAGCACCTGGGTAAGTTTTGAAGACGAAGAACAATTTATCTTCAAAAGTCTGGGAAGAAAAAACATTGAATTTACTCGTTGTTACTATAATTGTTGCATGTTACAGCAAGTGGACTGCTTTTAGAGCTGGTCTGATTTAGCAGTAGGGAATCTCAGTCATATTTAATGCCAGGGTTCAGTTCTGTGAAGACATGTAAACAAGTTTGAACACTATAAAACGTATTTGAAATGCAGGATTACAGTACGTTTCATGCTGTTCGAACTCTGAAGAAGTTCCCTGTCCATTTCATGATTTGCACGGTTCCTTCCTCATGTCCTGTCACCCTTCTCAGCAAAGCAAATGCTCCATGGCTTAGTATGGAGCCCTGAAAATCTGCAATCTGAACTCCAGAAATACAATATAATACTGGATAAAGCTCTGCTAACACTCTTAGACTTTTATGATCATAATGTCCATTCGTGCAGGTCACAGAGAAAAAACTTTAGAGGTTTGTTGGTGGTTTTAAAAAAATTTTATTGTCTTTGAAAATACTAATAAAAGAAATATTAATAATGGGTAAGTGAAACCCTTTTCCCTGGAAAGAACAAACCTCACATTTATCAAAAGGCTGTGCCTTGCATCGACCTGTGTGTCTTTTTACGTCAAATTATTATTTCATATATACTCAGAATTAGTGGCTGTTTAATTGTGAACAGTTTAAAACCATAATAAAGATGATTCTGCAATTCCTTCGTCCCCAATGTTTGAGGGATGGTCTTCCTCAAGGACCTGCTCTAATCAAGGCAGGAAAAACAACACACAGCTTTATCAAACCCAACACCCCCCGTACACGCAAATATGAATATCCAGAAGATGACATGCAGATAAGGATTAAAAGAAAATCCGCCCTTACATAAACGACACAAACCTGCTTTAACACATTCCACACCCTGCAGAAAAAGCTGCAAGAAAGAAACTGCCCCATCAGTTCAGTGAACTAGGGGAATAAACGTCCCCTTGTATACAAAAAGCTGGTAAATCAGCTACAACCTAAGCTCTAGCACAGAATGTGGAAATGTTATCGGTAGCAGACGGTTGGACTGTGCTTATCTCTGCCAAAAGTGTCTTGAGGGGGAAAAAGCACCAGAAACCTTTTACTAGTGCAGTGAAATGCATGAAGAGACATGAAAGCTGGAGAAGCCTGACTGTAGAACTGCTTTCACTCACTCGTGTTCCCATCTGCTCCTCCATTCCTGCAGTGTTTCTTCTGTGAAAGATTGCACTTGAGTGTTTTGCTGAACAGAGGAATTTTTGTAATCCACTGGGTTTGATTTTTTTTCCTTATTTTTTTTCCACTCTGACTAGAAATAATCAGCTTTTACCTTTCACTATATTACAATTTGGAAACTTGCTGCTGTACACTGCTTTGCTTTGCTTCCTAGAAGAAAATGAAGGGAAACAGAGCTGAGAACATCCCAGTTCAAGCTCCAGCACCACCATCACTGCTGTGGGGCATCTCCGCAGTGTTGCAGGAGGATTGGCCATGCTCATCTGCCAAGTGCACACACCATGTACACATCTGTTACTCCAGGACTGCTAGGATGCCTTACACCTCCCAAAATACAACCGGACCTGCCTAAGAAACCCACTGCTGCACTTCCTTGACTTCAACTTTTTGTGGGAAGAAGTTTCTTGAACAGAAAGACAGTTAAAATCACATGCTAACATATTTCTGGTACATTGCTTGGAGATGCCACATTTTTCTCTAGCCCATATCTCTGGTGGGAATTCAAAGAAGGGAAAGATTGGTGGAGTAGCAACCTCAGAAGATATTAGAGGCAAGCACTGTCAAGATTTGAGATCCATCACTCCAAGAATTTGCATTCTTGAATCTTCCAAGGACTTTTATGGAGTACTAAAACTATCAGGGGAAAAAATGATGTGAGGCAGGCACTTATGTACCTCAGCTGGAAAAAAAAAAAAATCCAAAACCACCACACTTTGTTTTCCAGAAAATGACATTAATTTCGGAAAGATCTGACCTTGGCCACTGCATCCCAGAAAGTTTCCAAAATGGCAAAACAGTCACCTTCTGAGCAAATGGGCACATCACACAGCCAACTCTCCCACTCCACTGCGAAGCTGCTCTCTGCCTTGTGAAATATCTTCTGATAAGCCTTACTAAAACCAGAGCCACCTTATCTGGGAAAAACGACACCTATGGAGTTTGTGAAGCCGCAGGTCTGTTTGGCTGCCTTTGATGCATTCGCCAGTCTTCAATCACTATCTAGCACTTCATGGCGGAGCTGCAGCAGCTCTTGAGAGCCCAGTAAACTGCCCCGCTGCAAGTGATGAAATGCTACCAGCCCCAGAGAACAGAGCAGCTTTGTGTGTTAGCAGCTTCATGCTTTAGCAGCTCTGTGCTGCCTTCGTCTTCACCTCCCAAAGCTTGGAAACAAATACTCATCGTGAACAAATAAAATTATTTCTTCCATGGGCTAGGAAATGAACTTTGCGGTGTTGAATGTGACACTGCGTAGTACTATATTGGATGGCATGCCCAGTCTTAGAAAAATAAAGCAGAACAATCCTGTTCTCAAGACCAGAACCAAAGGTCTCCATTACAAGACTTCAAAAGATTTAGACAGATTTTCCAAAGTAGGAATAGGAGTTTGGCATGTAAATCATACAGCATGCCAGTGGGAGGTGGTCATCAGCACGGGCTATAGAAAATCCTCCCTTTAAGATGGATCAGCCCTGCTCAAACAAAGATGGAAGTTTTGCCAGTAAGAAGGAAAGTTTTCAAGACCTACTATGCCTCCATGAAGGAACATTCTGAAGCAACAAGAGCCCCGATTTTGCCCCAAATGCAACACTACCGTGCTGATATCAGTGTTGCATGAGGGCATTTCAAGAGCTTGTCTCACTCCAAAATGACTTCACTAAGTTGCACTGGGCTGCAGCACCTTGGAGGAGTATTGTCGTTTTGAAGCAGAATGCAACACGGCATTAAAAACAGTAGTAGTAAAAGGGAAAAGAAAAAAAAGGAAAGATGGGCTTAGAAGGGACAGAAAACAGCTGCTGGTAGATGCATTACAGCCTCATTCAGCTTACAAGCTCCCCAAAGGTTCTGGTACAAGAGTTAAGCAAACCCATGGGAAAATGGAGCTTCTGATCTGACTGTGTTACACAGCTACAGGATGTCTCTGCTGTCACCAGGTTTGCTTTTACGAGACAGCACCCAATAGAAGGCGTTTGTGTTTTTCAGCTCTTGAATCTCATAAATAAAATTACTGAGTTCTTTCAGAGCTTTGCCAAAATAAGTTTCCATTAAAAGTCTCAAAACTGTCTATGGAAAGTTTCTGCTGTGCTTTACTGAACTCTCCCAATAAATGGCAATGCAGTTTATCCTTGTGGGAAGAAGCTCTGTCAGTGTGCATTTATTCCAGATAAATACTAGTTGTGCTACTAACACAACCCAGGAAAGAAAATGTGGGTCTCGGAGTAACTCAAATGTGGTGGTTGGGGCACTGCTTTTCCCTCTGCATGTTGGAGCCCATGGTTCCAAGGAGGAGTCCCACAACCCTTGCAACTGCACTTTGCAGGATGTGACTGATGTGCTTTGCAAGACCCTGGGACACAGCAAAATACTGTGCTTCTGAAATCTCCTGATTAAGGTTGCACTTTTGGGAGGAATTAATCCTACCCAAAAATGTGAGGATGCTCATAAACACCAAACATATTCTTACCTGTTCTTAATAACGTACATCTTCAAGCAAGCAAAACTGTTTGTCCTTTTTCCATTTAAGTGCATTTATTGAAAAATTTTTGGCTTTCCATCAGGAAGGGAAAATAAGTTTTATGCTTCAGGAGTACAAAACTCATCAAGTGGAAAATCTGCATTGGCCTAGATCAGTGACCATGTAAAGGTGAAGCTGCTGAAGCTCTGATGGTGATACTGCTGCTTTTGAAAATTCTGCCTTACAGCCTTACCCTTTCTTTTTGGTTTCAAGCAATTTTTTAGATTCAAACTTGACTACAAGAAATGAAACCCTATACCACTGAACTGGAAGGCCATCTCTTGTTGGAAAGCATTTTGTTGTGGCTATTATGTGAAAACTTACGGAGAGGCAACAGGATTTCAGAAGCAGTGACTAAACAGACATATCTCTCAGACAGAGCACTGGAAACTTATTTTTTGCCTGCTTTTAGTAAAAAGATGCTATTAGATCTCTGTTGTTATTACTGTGAAAGTAGATTATCTCATTCATTCTAAGGCATCATTTAAAGTACTTCCTCAACCAGAGATTTCAATTTGTGCGCTACACCACTCCAGGAGACCCTGGACTACTTCCATGCCCATAAAAGCTAAATAATGAAAAGAAGGCTTACACTTGCTAGAGAGATCTGTACCTCACCTCCCTTAGAACTACTGTAGGTGCTTGCATATTGAGCAATGCTGGAAACCACTGGTACGCATAAACTGTGAGCTCCTTCAAAGCAACTCCTACCGCTGCCTTACCCCCCGTGCCTCCAGCACTGTACATTCACATACACACATATAACACATACATTTTTACATATTTATACATATTACACGGCCTCTTGATGCCACCATAAGTCTACCTGAAGTACTTAAAGGTGAGACTGAACTGGGGTAGAGGGGTGGTATAGCATTGCACGCCCATTTCCAATCTCTCCCTGAGCATGAACAGTGCCTGCCACTGTCTCCCATAAAGTCTCCTGTGCTAATGCACAGACCCTTTAACAAGAAAACACTCCCAATCATGCAAATGCTTACAGGAGTATCCCTAGGGAGCTGCTGCTATTTCTTCCTCACTTATCTTCAAGGAATATGTGTCATCAGCTTTAATTTACACAGCACAAATAAGTTTTTCGATCAGACAGAAAAATAGCCCTCTAATTGTGTAATGAAAATCCCGATGCTGAAGACACAGTGAGCTATGAAGTGCTCTGGAGCACTTCAGAAGAACAGAGACTCAATACATTTTATAGATATGTATGATGCTAGCACATAGTTGACTGTGAGCAAAAAACAATCCTGTCTCAATTTCCACAGGAGTTTATCATCACATAACCCAGATACTGTAACTATTTCCTTGCTATGATGGGAAAAGTTTCTTTCCTTGTTCATCAATTGGCTGGAAGAAAAGATTGGGGAGGCTGGGGGGATGGGGAATTACGTGGCGGAGTGGAGCATGTTCCACTACGACAACTGCCCAAGTTAGTGCATTAATTATTTCTTAGCACTGTCATGTAACAGTGTGTCCCTAAAAAAAAGTAGTCAGCATATTTATCAGTGACTTACAAATGTACTTTATCCTCTGTGGCACAATATCATGACTCAAAACAAAGCTTGAATTCTTCAGCCAGAGTTTTTTCATCTAAGGTCATGCTCCTGTCTTGATTAAGAAAATAGAAAAGCTTTCGATTGGCTTTTTTTCGTTTGGTTTTTGGTATTTGTTGGGTTTTCTTTTTTTTTGAGGAAAGCACAGTATTTTCTTTAGTTCTGTTATGAGATAAGAGATTTACTACTGAACACGTGCTACAAATACATGACAGAGCAATAAAGACAATTTAATAGCCTGGGAATCTCTTGCTCAAGAGGGCTAAGAGGTCAAAAGTTACGTCTTTGACATACAACATATGCTTTCTGAGTGCCTTCTAATTGCAGGAAATGTTTTGATTTCACAATCTTACAAATATTCCTAAAAACTCTGAGGTATTTCGCAAAGTGATTCACGCATGTGGGATTTAAAAAATGGATGCTTCCTCTGACCACCTTACCTTAGCATCAAGTGCCTTCCTGAATGTACTTTAAGAGGTCATGGGTAGCTCCTGAGGTATTTCCCCTCCTAGAAGGGGACTGTAATAAATACATTATATGCAGAGCCCTGCCGACGGCAGGGAGATCAGCACGGTTACGCCAGCCACCAGACAAACAAACCTCGAGTCCAGCTGTGCTGCACATACACACAAGCCCTACCAGTTCCCTGCCAGAAGGGCTCAAACCCTGCCTCTGCAAGGGCAGAAAACCCATGTCACGCCATTCCTAACAACTGGGTGCTTCTGAGTCACTCATGCCCAGGAAGACACAGCTACTTTCAAAGGAGTCACTGGTGTGAGCTGTTGCTAGACCCTCTGCAGGCAGCGGGCACAGATAAGCAAACCAATAGAACTATCCAACCTCTTTGCATAGGATGCCATGCCCCTTTTTTTTCAGGCAGCTTAAAATTTCAACAGAGACACAGCATAAATCAGATTTCTCTACCAACATCTGGGTTATAACAAGACCTAACTTGTCTGTAATTTATTAATTTACAATTAGGAAATTAATAGGAATGAATGACACCAGTGATAGCTATAAGCAGATTTCTTACCCATTAGAACCTACAAGGTCATGTGATGTTTCTACAGGTTCCCTGTTCAATGCTCATGTGTGCCATGCCACAGCCCGCTGGAGACATATGGAGACCCAGGGAGGCAGCAGGGCCCTTTGTGCCTCTTGAAGGTTGTTCCAGACCTTCATCCCTCTGATATTTATGAAATTTGCTTCTAAATGTTCAGCCTAAACTCGGGCTTTACCATTCAGGCTATTTGTATAAGCTGTGTTAGCATTCTTCTTTCCAGTAAGGTACCTTCTCCTCGGTCTGATATTGTCTTTTCCAATGCATTTACCATGTCACAGATTATTTTGATTCATTCAACTCTCTTAGCCCTGTCTCATAAACCAGCTTATTTCCCTGATTTTCCTTTTATTATATCCATCCAGTTAATACCCATATTCCATTGAACTGGAGACCAAAACTATACACAGTGTTCCTGCCAAGGACTTAGCAGTATATTGTAAATTAAATTAATGCTTTATCACTACTGGGACTTTCTGCACAGCATATCCTTCTTTTCTGGATATACACAAGGGCTCCCTTACTTACCTATTTATTCTTCCAGTTTAGCTTCCCCAAAGTATGTACTTTTGGGTCCTGCACAATTTTAACTTTCATTCCATTTCTTAGCATCCTCCAATTCGACTTAAATGCCATCCAAACCTTCCTCTTACATCTCACTCTCTCTCAGGTCTCCATTGTGAAACATCAATGTGAGAAACACCTACGCAAAGATCCTTAATGAAAATATTTAATTAGACATGTCCCAAGAACAATTCTTAAGGACACCCAGTAAATACCTGTCTCCAGAGCTTTTCTGATACAATCTTTTGTGTCCTCTTTAATCAGCTCTTCATCCAAGTTTAAACTCTGCTACTAAACTTCACCTCCTTCAAGTTATGTAGTAACTTCCACCATTTCATTACTTGGGTTACCGAAGTTCAGGCTAGTAATTATCTCCACAAAATGAAACAAAAGCAAAAACCCAACTATCTCACCAAGAAAGACAACCTGGTATGACTGATCTTTGCAAACACAACTAAAGCCTTAGACTATTTTCCATTTACTTTATTTACCTTAATTTTCCTTTCCTTCAAAGTACTTTCTGAAGCTGAGCATGATCTCAAACGCAGAATAAAGGTTCTATAGCCATGTGGCTTTCTTCATTCCTTGAAAACATGGGGGCCTCATTTTGTTGCACAGACATGCAGAATCAAGATTGCTCGATGACAGATTAAATTGCTTACTTTTAAAATAAAGTATTTATCACTCTTTCTAAACTACACATAATAGGAGCTTGACCGGGGTATGCTGTGACTGGAGAGTGATTGTAAAAGTGGAGATGATACATTTCTCTCAGAGAAGATTTAAGATAGTGAAATTCCATTAAGAATTACTTTCCTGCAGATCCCTCCTGGCCATGTACCTTTTACTGTACATTTAAACATCCTGTCTGTCTTCAGTACCATATAACACTTTTCATGATGGCAAAATTCAATCTGACTCAACTTGGAGTTAACCTCTGATTCATCTTCTTCCTAGTTAATGTAAGTTTCTGGCATTCATACCCTTTGCAGAGAAATAAGGAAGGTTGGTCTTTTAAATCCAAGTTAATTTTTAAGGGAAACATAATTGAAAAAAACCAAACCCAGACAGTCATATCTGTGTCACTGAAGCTCTATGAGCTGTACCTGATAAATCACCTGTCTGTGATGCCACAGAAAACACTCTGTGCTACTTCCTGTACACCTTGTTTGTAAAGCTCTATTTACTTACCTGTTACTGTTTGGCTAACTATTAACCACAATTAACCTGATGGACTTTTTTTCCAAACAGAACTAATATTTATCAGAAAAGCAAAACTTATTCAGTAAGCCAAATGCAAATGTTGTCTCAGGCAAGGTCAGAGAGGTCATGGGGAGCAACAAGGTTCTATTTCCACATGCAGTAGTTTGTTCATTATTGCTGATTGCAAATTAGAAGGACAAGTAAGAGATCAGAACTGTAACTTTCTGTTTATTATGGATTTTTTTAAAAGGTATTATTTACAGAGTGGTTTGGAATCTAGTTCCAGATTGGAGGCAGAAAAAAAGCTGTTTTCTAGGCTGGCTGACAAAAACATTTTAAAATTCACTGCAATGCTAATGACAAATTTTGGGGTTTTTCTTTCCTACTTTCTGTTTCTGACCAGCAAGCAACAAAATATTTCAGGAGAGCAATGGATGTTGCATCCTACCAGCTACTCCTGCATCCTTTGCTAACAGCTCACCGGCACCTCCTCTTACTCTAACATCCGGGGTGATGGCTTCTGTCCCCCTCACTGTGTCCCTGTGGGACAGACCCACAGGGTTTACACCTGTAACACAGTCTTATTGCTTTGAGACACCACTCTCACACGTAGTTAAGTCTTGTCTCCCCAAATCTAAAAAAACTCACAAGAAATTAACGAAGGTAAACCCAGCTCTTGTATTAATGGTGACAAAATCAGCCCAGGCAATGGCTGAAATAAAAAATGCAAAAGAGACCATCAGATGATGTCATAAGTGTTGGCAGATCAGTCTAACTCCCATCTTTCTCAGCAGGAGGAAGAGGTGTTTCAGCAGATACTGCAGACAATTTAAGTTGAGAGCTCGAATTGTAACAAAACATTTCACTTTTCCCAGACGGTGTTCTCCTATTCAAGGATGTTTGTGAAACCATGCTGCCAAATCTGTGATTTCACAAACTTTTCCACGGTGATAACATAAACAGTGAGTAGTGATTTATCTGAGGGATCAAGCTGCACTAGAAGGGGAATGTGAAAAAATGTGCATTTGAAGGCATTCTCTCCCCTGAGGAAGGATGAAAGCTCATACACATGTATAAAATGAACCACACACCCCAGACCTGACATAATGTAAGCTTTTTTTGGTCTGCTTTCTGAAAACCCATGTCAAATTCAATGAACTGAAAAAAATTGCAAAATAAAAAGTCTTTTTTTTAAAGCTGAATTAGCTCTGTCTTACCTCTTAATAAAGCAAATTTGTGAGATTTGCACAGCAGAGCATTAAAAATGTTCTCCATAACCCACTGAGCTTTCACTCTTCCTTTTAAACTAGTAGATGATGGCTTTCTCAGGGAAGATCAGATTTTGCTCTCAGTTACATCTACACCAAAACAGAAGTAATGACACTGACTGGAGCAAAATTATTCCAGATTTACATCTCTCTCATGGACAGCATGAAGAAAGAACAGCTTAAAGACAATCCAGTTAATTAAATCTAAATTCATCACACTTTTTAAAGTTATGAGAAAGAAGAATACCCAGACTTAGCATGTTAATCTTGTTGTCAAGAAGCACTCGCTATAAAACCCACTTGAATTCAGAACTGAATGTGTGCATATATTGTAGCAGGGAAGTTATGGCAGAAAGGAGAATAACTTTCCAAACTTCGATAATTGCTTGATCTTGAGTTTTGATTAAATGGTCCTTCCAGTACGAAATTATCCTCTAAGAGGGCCATAGTCTTGAATTCCCCCTCTTATTTCCTTAATGGTTTTCACATTTTATTTTCTCTACTGCAGTCAAAACAACTTCTTTGGCAGTCATATCTTCCTGCAGTACACAGCCTGTGTGACTACTCTTATCCCCACAGAAGGCATCTGGGACTACATTCTCTCCTGGACGAAAGTGAGAGCATCTGTCTTCACCATTGAAATTAAATACTTCTGATTTTTGCAGAGCTCTTAGGGCTTTGATTTAAGTGCTGCGAAGAAGGGAGGATATCACATAGGGCTGCTTATGCAATTATCAGGTCATGCATCCATGGTACACAAGGGAGTCAGAGGAGGGAGAGATGTGTGGCCAATTACCTGTCCCAGCACCCACACCTTGTTCTGCTGCCTCTCCCTCCAAACCTCTTCTCCCCCCCCAGTTTACAGCAGGCAGTGCTATTTAGAAGAAGCACATGATCTGAAAGTGCTTCTTAAACTTTGTTTTTCTCCTCAAAAGAGATGCTCAAGTGAGTTAAAAAATTGTGATAAAGCTGCCTATAATATAACCTCTCCTGTAGCTTATCATTTACTTACTTAAGTACCACCCACAGTTGGGCAGAATCACACGGAAACAAATGCACCAGAAAGGATAAACTCTGTCTCAGAATACTACTCTGAAGGTCAAATGAGAATCAACATCTCAAAAGCAAGAGGAAGAAATGATGATCTTGAAAATCTTGGTTCATTTTTTTTTTGTGTGCACCATCACCACCACTCCGTGTCTAAATGAAGACACAGTATTGAAGAGCCAGAAGCCCGGAAAGACAAGTATTCCCATCATCAATTCAAGGGCTGTACTCCTCATGATCAGTCACTGTCTGTTGCTAACACATCCAAGATTTTCTCTGCATGTTTCCTCAACCCAGGCTCCTTGTGGTTTTACGTTTTTATTTGGCACTTTCCCATTGAGATTCAACTTTTCTCTGAAGACCTACCCTCTGCAATCTGCCTTCTTCCAAACAACCAGCCAGAGCGCAGCGAACCAGAAGGCTGCCCTCCCCCAACCTCTCTCAAAATAGCAAAGAGAAAAATGCAGAAAGGAGAAAGGTCCTGTCTTAGGAAAGCAAAGCCTAGGAGTGAAGAAGGCATGAGCTTACTGTGCAGTGAGGAGTGCACCTGTGAGCTGCAGCTTGGGTGGGTTGGCATGTGCCAGGGGACATTGCTCCCACATCCTTGTGCCCATCCCAGACCAGACTGCCTCCTTTCCCACTGCCTGACATCATCACCCAGGAACTTCCAAAAGCAAAATCCTTTCGCCTTCTTATCTGCATCATCCAAAACCGTTTGCAAGCTGAAAATCAGGGCTGTGATGCACCCAGAGTTCATTTACCCAGAGTAAATTTAATAACTAACAGCAGTTATTGTTTGCTAATGTGTGGAGCCTTGTGTCCTATCACTTTATTAAAATGTCTACATGTATTTATCCACATTCAGGAGGTGTTTAATCTTCTCTGTGACCACTAATAAAAAATCCCTGCCAATATTTGATATTAAAGTACTAGGCCTTAGTGAAGTGCCAGTTTCCAGGAGGCATGAGTAAAGACTCCCTTGTGTTCCCTTGTGAACACACACACAAAAATAAAAATACTAGATTATCTGAGTCGGATGAAAAACAAATAAACCCCACCACAAACAACACCAGAAAAAATACACAAAAATCAAGACAGCCACATTTTAAGGATGTGTTTTACTTTTAGTGCTTCATGGTTCTGTTAAAGGCAGCTAAAGGGAAAAGAATTACTGTGGTCACCTGTGATGGCAAGGAGGTAAAAAGTAGCACCCCAGCCTCCCAACAGAGACAGCAAGTGAACTGCAGAGGGGAGAGCTGACACTGTCTGTGCCTCTGGCAGCACTGCTGGGGCTGCTCCCAGCTCAGCTCCCGGGGTGGCCGGCATCAGTAAGGGCGGTCCCCATTGAGGGCGGGTTCACTGCTTTCTGAAGAATTCACCAGTCACACCGAGTGGGTATTGTTAAAAAAAGAAAGAAAGTACTCCAATTACTAAAATACATGGGTCTTATCCTTCATTACACCCTTGGCTTTCTTATAATATCTCACATTTATCTGGGGCCACTGAAGACCCTTTGCAGCAAGCCAAGTGAACCCAGCTCACTCTGCACCACTGGATTTCTATTTCCAGCCTCAAAGAACCAAGTTGAGAGGTTTCTCAGCCACCACAGGGCACTGAGAGCCATCCCATCCAATGTCTGGTGCTTCACGGCGTAGTCAGGCTCCTGAGAGGCAGGGCTGGTCCATGACGAAAGGCCAGGTAAGCATCACGGAGCATGACAAAACTCGCCCGAGCATGACAGCTGGCTGAAGTCAAGGTCACTGTGGGCTGCAGGAGCTCTTGCCCTGTCATCCCAAGCCACAGCTGAGCAGAGAAGTCAGCATTCTGCTGCAATACAGCACGTCTCCCAGCTGAGTTAAATGAGAAATAATAATAATAATAATAATAATAATAATAATAATAATAATAATAATAATTTATAATAATTTTTTAAAAATTGAACTCACATACTGAGTTAACGTACATGGGGGATTTGGGAAGAGCAAATGGGAGGGGGCGACAAACAGATAGAGTAGGTGCAGTCAGCTGCTCACCACTAACTCAGGCCAGGGTTTGCACGGCCACCGAGTCAGATTCTGGGCTCTGAACAGAAAAATCCAAACACCAACCAGCAAAACATTACACGTGACAGAAACATCCAGGCACTCATTTGGGGCATGGACTCTTCACTGGATCTGTCACCCACTCAAGTCTGCTTTTCACATTTTAGCAGATGAGAGGAAAGCAGGGTAACAAAATCACTGAGACACAGGATGGTGTCAGCTCTCCCACCCACAGGTACACTTCTCCTCTGCCCTTGCTGGCTGCTACCCAGCAAGGCACTAGGAATTTGATAGGACAAACCTATCCTCAACAAATTCCTTGCATCTCATTTCGGAATAGAATTATGCCCAGCAAGGGACAAGGGAGTTACATATCAGCTATTACCCAAGATTTTATTGCTGCTGGTACCACTCACATACGACTCACAGGCAAACGATGCAAGGCCAAATGGGAATTACTCACAGTATTTGGCGTGACACAATGTTTTACTATGAAGAAACAAAGGTCACTGTGGTCCACTTGATGCCAGAGACTGAGAAGTCTGAAGTCAGTGCAAGTTATTGCTTCTTCAGGCCTCTCTGAAATACATCCTAGGGCCATTAAGGTGCCCCTGGGAACACCAGCATCTCCACCACCTCCACCTCTACCACCCTCCAGGGCAATATCTGCGAGGATGTGGAGGCACCGAGCAGGGCAAGAAGAGAATAATGGCAAAGAAATCTTACAGCATTCTTGCACAATACCACCATCCATCTCTGTTCTTCCTCAGAAACAAGGGAAATTATAGCATTAGGGGATGATCTGCATAGCTGATCAAGGCTGCTAATTGTCAACGAGGCTCCAGTGTACCCACATGTATCTGACATTACACAGAGTAGAATATGAATTTTCCCGTGGACTATGATACAGCTCCCTTCTTAAATTCCAGAGCTACAACAACAAAATTTGAAATGGTTTGTATAAAATAATTTCCTTAACACGCCCTCTGACTGACAGTGTAAGAGGGGTACCACAGGCCACATGTCTAGGATTATTAAACCAAATTCTGCCCCCACTTAACACTACCTTCTTACTCGCACAGATAAAGACATGGGGAAGAACACAGTCCACAGCACACAGCAAGTAACAGGAACAATAAATGTAGTTACCTGTGCCCTGAAGCAAATACATATCCCTGAACTGCTGCCATGGGAAAATACCCTGTCGAAACTACCAGCGATTCAGCCCAGAATTTCACATCATGTTCATGCCTGCAGCACTGGCAAGAATACTGGAGGGGTTTTCCCTATGGATGCTCAAGTGTTCCTGGTGACAGGGTCTCTGGCCATAGCCTAAAACATGCAAAGAAGTGCTTGTCCAGATCCATGTTTTATGGCCCAAGTCCAGGACTGCCTTAAATAATCAGGCAACATTAGCTTTTTTTTTTTTTTTGCAATGCAAAAACTGCAGTTGGGAACATGAACAGGGGCAGTGCGAAGCAGCTTTCAAAGTATGGTTAATCCACGTGTGAATTTGAGAGTGTTTCTTTCAATCTCCACTCTTTTTGATCATCTGCATAAATGACAAAGTTAACATTCCCAGGAAGACTGACTCATCTGGGAAAAATCAAGAGGTCCCAATTATTTCTCTTGTACCTGTCCCTTCTTGCTTTGCAGCTTATTATTTGTAAAGAAGAGAACAACCTGTTAACCAATAGACAACGTGTTCATACTACCCCACCTTCCTTTTTAAAGCTATCAGAGATCACATCCTGTTCGTCCCCTCAAAGATACACAGCTGAGCCTGTCTCTGCACATGGAAGGGGCTTTGCATGAGCAGTGGCAAGACTGATCTTCTTTTTCCCTTCTCAGCATTAGCATAACCCTATCTGCTTGCTTCCCCATCCGTTCTGCTCACGAAATCTATTTTATGGACGAAAAATTATTGAACCCAAAATCTGAGAAGTCTGTTCTTGGAATTGGAGACGGGGGACAGGAGAGACATGACTGCTCCTAAAGATTGACAAATTTTTTGCTGTCTTTCTTTTCTTATTAGCAAATTATAAGACCTCACTGTCGGTACCAGCACATGAATACACCTGCAATGACATGTGTCATATTAATGAAAATACCTTTAAAAATGCAAATTATTCACGCCCCATTAACTGTGAAGGGCACACCTGTGTGCAGCTCTCTGCAGCAGGGATTGCCCCTGACTGACCTGGCAAAGCCTGGCCTTTCAGCTCAAATCCAGCACAGCTGCCCACAGGGACACAGGACAGGAATTTGGTGGCACACAAAACTGTAACAGTGACTTTAGTGAGAGCATTTTAATTCCTATGGGAAGGTTTCGCAGGGAAGAGGATAGCAAGATCACTCTACCTCTCCTTTTTTTTTTTTTCCTATTACAGGCAGATGCCTCATTTTCAGCCTTTTGTGGTGAGAACAGAAAGTCAGTATCTAGTTACCAGGAGGGGTTTATGTACTGATGCTCTGTATATTTACATAGTCTTTAAATATTTTTATTAGCTCCTAAACAGTTCATCCTGCCTGCCGATGACTTGCTTCAGGGCCTCACAGATCTGCCTGGTGGGAATAAGGGTGAAAAAAGGTGACTTAATTTTGTACCTTTTTACTAACAAACCCACTCATGTTAGGCCTCCTCAAATAAAAGCAGAATTTCACTCGGGAAGGTTTGAGTAGAAGCAGTGGTTATTCCCATTCTGCTCTCTGCTTTGTGTTTACCGGGAGTGGCAGAATTACACAGAAACTAAGCAGTTTACACAACCACCTGAAATAACAGGATTTGTACTGTTTTAACTCCATAGGAGTTGGTGACTCACCAGCAATGATAGTACACTTCAAATAAAGATATTCGGCTCCATTTTTTCAGTTTAGCAATCGAGCCTAGTGGGAGAGGGAAGGGGGGGTCCAAGCTGTCATTCCTCTATTAATATTCCTTCAATAATTAGCTGCTTCTCACAGTTTTTCCTTTTATTTCATGCCAGAAAGCAAGCCTTTCCATGAACAACATGCCAAAAGAGAGTGCTACTATTTTAAAGTGTCAGCGTCTGCAATATGAACCACTCTGTGTAAACAATGAGATCTTCTCTTGCCTTGAGTGAACCAGATGTTTCAGAAAAAAAACCCCAAACCTTCCCACACGGAAGATAGTTACAGCAGAGAAGAGATTCTTGCACCAGATTGACTGGTGAACCTTTATATCGCTGGTGGAACAGGTCTGCTCTTTACCTTTTTATTTCTTCTGGCTAATCTGCACTTTTCAGGCAGAGAGACATAAATCAGTTTTTCACAATCACGTCTTAATAGCTAAATCTTTAAATGCAAGACTGTATCTTCTACTGTGCCTGTCCCCTTTCTCCTACAGAAACTGTCCTTGCTTTATTAAGATGCTGGATATGATTGACTGTAGTTTCTTGGTTTTTTTCCTAATTCCCAGCCAAGGTTCATGGACACTGCTGGGCAGAGCATTAAACAGTGTTGTCTTCTCAAGGGGCAAACAGAGAGAGAAGAGAACCAGGCTATGAAGATGCTTCTGTTCCCCCTGACAAAGCCTGCTCACATCTCACCTCTGAGCATGGGTTAAAGTGAGCAAGGTTTTGGCTGTGGCTTGCTCAGAAGGGCTAACAGAGCAGGGATCAGCCCAACAGCACCTCTTTAATTAGTATTTGCAATGTAAAATTTCCAATTGCAACATGCTGGACTTAGAGGTAACTGAGAGACCACCTTCCAATGTTTCATCCACTTCATTAGAGAGAAATCAGTATTCAGCATGTTAACTGAAAGATTGCATTTAATTAGTCAACAGGAAAATAACTAACACAGCCCTGTATGATGTCCAAAGAAGTAAATATCTACACGATTTTCTTCCTCTATCATGAATCAAAGTTCAATTTCCTGCTAAGGTGATATAAACTTCTTTTCCTGAGGTAAATAGACCTGTGCTTTCCCCCGGCTCCTTTTCCTGTTGAAAGAAAACCCCAGAATTACACCAGTGAGAAATGAACTTGCCATCTCTTCTGTCTTAATAAGAAAAATCGATGGTGGGTAATTGCATTGTCTATCTTTGTAAAAGCCAGTGTAGATGTAAAATGTCCATGGCCGAGCTCAAATTATCTTTCACATGATGAATGTGAATACAGGAATTGGGTTTCAATAATGAAAATCAAGCACCTGATTTTATTCTCTGCCTAGAAAAACACAGAGCCGAATACTGGCTACCGCTAAAGAAATTAAAATCACGATGAAATGAATTGACAATGGTTGGGTACCAGAAAAGCATGAAGGCTTTGCACTGTAGGCTCTATGTCTTCTTGTAAATCATCAGTCAAGAAAAGATGCTTTTAATCCTCCTTTCTAACAGGTTCACTCAAGGACCCCCAAGGAATCCCATTTTCAGATGTGTTTATACTTACATCTTTTCATCCTGGTGTCCTTAGAATAGCACAAATTAAAACCAGAACCCCAATAACAAGGTTCCTAAGCAAAAACCACAAACACAGTCTGTATCAAAAGAACCTGGGCTATAGGAGCTCAAATTTCTTTAAAATACAGCTGCTGGAGCTACCATCCACACAGCTATCTGTTAAAATCTGTTAAACTGCTCAATCAGAAAGGATAAGGCCTGGTTTAGTATATAAAAGAAGTGCATCATAAAATTAGAAAATTAGGAACAAGCTGAATTACTCAAATCCCTTCTCCAGCTATAACACTGAGGTCTCTTAACAGCATCTGCTCTGATACTAGGCAGCCTCAAACCAAAGCCTGAAAGTCAACAGGCTCCAGTGTCTGCTAGACCAGGAAGAGAAACCCTTTCCAGACTTGCCAGCTGAGCACTCTCTCCCATGTTCCGTGGGTTTGACCGGTCTGAACCAGGGTTCTGGAAGACCTCTGCTTCTGGAAGGGGGCAGAGCACTTAAATGGCCACATCTGCCTAGTGTCCAACTGAGATGATCAAACCATAACTTCCTGCAAAATCTGCTTGGAATTCCAGATTTTGGGCAGAGGAGCAATTTTGCTGAAATGTGTGTTCTCAGACACAGCATTTCTAGGAGGGTTGCAATGACTACCATCAAAACCAGAAACACACACTTTGCCTCACTCATATTACTACACAAGAAAGTACATTTCTGGCACCATTAAAAATGTATATTTGAAAAGAATTTCCCGTCCTGTTGTTACGCAAAAATTGCTTGTAAGCAGTAGACTACATAACCAATTAAAAAGCTTCCAAATGACCCTAGAATTGATGAACAGGCAATCATTTAGTTTTCCAAAACATTTCCAAGTTGGTAAACATGACATTTCATGTGTAAGGAAAAACAGAAGTTGCCTCTACCACTCTCTTGGCTTTCAATTCACTGTGCAGTACACCCCGAGAATCTTAATAGCTTTTTCCTCATCCTGTATATTAGAAATTCAGCTGAAATCTTTCCTGCTTAAACTTAATGAAAATTACAGAGCGACAAAAATCCTTTCTATCTTTTTTACCACCACTCACTATCAAATAACTTTTTGGAAGGCGCTGAAAGTAGTAATGCATAGACCAGGCTTTCTAATATGTTTGGTTTCCTACACTGGATAAGTCTTTTATGTTAATACTCTTTATATGAAACACAGATGGATTTAATTTAACTAAAAGAAACAAGAAAAAGTGCATAGCATTAGGGATAGCAAAAACGTAAGATGCTGTAGTATGGGGGCAAAATGTTCCTCCTTGTGCTCTCCAACTACACTTAGTGGTTTGGGACCACAGAATTTAAAAAGAACCTAGAGCACACTTTCAGCTGCTGCACATATTTATTATTAGAGATTGTTAAAGACACTTAAAGATTCTATTAAAATCCTAAATCAGTGAGACTGCTGTTATCAACACAATTATCCTTAACACCAAAATCTGTTCAGACATACACCTTTTTTAGATCTCAGACAGATTAGTGACAATTTGGGAATGAAGATCTGCTTATATTTCAGTTTTAGACAGTTTCTCTCAGAAAACCTCTTTGCCAAAAAATCATGATCATCTTATTTCTTCATAAACAATATAATCGCAAAAGAGAGAGAAGAGGGTTTAATATTAAAATATTTTGAAAATCTTCATGCAGAAAACAATCTTCAAAGGTTGCTTCTGTCCTTTTTCGAAGTTTGAGTTATGTCATCAGGAAATGGTCTCCTATGCTACAAAAGCCATTTTGCCCATTTGAGAGCTCTACAATTCTAATACAACTATTACAGATAAGTCCAACTAGTAATTCTTCTATCAAAGAATAAAGTTATTTCTGGCCCTGGTAGTGCTATCTGCAGACTAGACTGGATTGACAGTATACACTACATGCTTGTTTAAATTTGTCATGACAGAGCACCCTGCAAAAGAAAACAGTAAATGTGAGCTCCTGTAAGGGTAGGGCTCGAGAGATAGTGGCATGTCATTTTGACTCCTTTATTGGATGTCTGAATTATGATACTGAGCACAACCAGTTCCCTCATGCAAAATAACAAGGGTAGAATTAACTTCTAAGAGTCTCATCAGAAACATATTTAAATATACACACAACAGCTTCATAGCTGCACTTAAACTGATATGCAGCCAAGATCCCAATGGCTTCAGAACAGCAGAATTAGGCACTTAATATTTGCTGAGCAACAAAGTTACAAAGGCTGAGTATCTCTCCTGAGCTTTGAATACTATTAATCTCGGAAAATGCATTAATAGAGTCCAATAATTCTGCTTATAAAGTAGCTGGTTGTATAAAGGACATCTAGTATGTAACCTCTGCCATGAGTTTCAGCTTCAGATTGTTCTCCTTCTTCATAACGGCTTAGCACAAAGGTCACTTACTTACACGTATGTCCTGAAAGCAGTTATGCTAAAAATGAAAATAAATTTAAAACAGCAATTTAAAAGAATATCTATGAAATCTGCACATACAGCTGATTTCCCCCCTAATTTTCTATTTAAATATGTCTATTACTGCAGCAAACCCCTTACACTCTTCCAAGATACTTCATACTTCACTCAGTAGTACTGATAAGCACTAGAGCAACAAAATGTTAACTATAAACAAAAATGTCCTGTTCTTCTTCACCCCTTCACCAGAAGAGCCAAAAAGCCTAATTCTATGACACAGGTGTTACCCTTTTTTTTTTCAATGCGAAGAACTAGATCAAAGTTCAGAGACTGAGAATGCTGAAGAAAAACAGACTGGAGATCAGTCAGCTGCTCTTAACCCAATTCATTTTCTCCCTCATACTGGTCTGGAGAAAATAACAAACAATTGGTTTAGGACCAACATTCCTTTCATGCATCAAATCAGCTCTTCTTTTATCTTGCTGGGGAGCAAAAAAAAAAAAAACCCAACACCCAGACAGACAAATTATAACAAATGTTCTTACAAGATATCTCTGATATAACAGTATGCTGAAAACATCTGTACAACCAGATATAGTTCCTGTGTGCAAAACGCAGCTGAGACTGTACAGTCTCATGACTGTGATATCATGATCCAAAAAAGGAAATGTACATCTACACAAAGCCCTTGAAGTTATCAAAATTCAATTTTAAATGAAAGCAGACAGAAAAGAAAAGTTTTCTGGCCAGATCCATCTCCAGGATTTACTAGACAAGAAGTCTTCTTTGCAGCTTGGGACCTCCAGCTCGGGAGATCTTCTGCTTTACTGCACACACAGATAGCACATCACAGGGCTCTCCAAGCAAACCACCAGCAGCACTGTAAGATGTGAGGTCTGACACTTCCCAAAAATGTAGAAGGTCAGTACACACAGGCCTTAGCCAGGTGGGATAGAGTTGGGAAAGTGCTCTACTCAGGCATTAGGCTTCAGTAACAGCAGAGATAATGTGCCTGTTGCTTATAGAAAGGGCTGACGTGTCTGCAGTGCTTTAAGCATAAGGAGCAGTATCTTGTGGACTGCACAGTAACATTACCGGAAAAAATGAGACCTTACACTTAAGTCAGTGTAGATCTCAGTGTGGAAGCCTCTGGACCAGCCCCTCCTTATTTTAACGTCATGCCATTAAACCTAACATGTGTACAGTGGCTTTTCATAAAGCCTGACCTTTAACAGCAAGCCAGTGGTATGACACAACAAACACCAACAAAATACCCATTGCTACGGAGGGATAAAAGAGAAAATCCTGTTCCCGAGGGGAAGTCAGGCTTCAGGACTGGAAGGCAGTGCCACCTGCCTTGGCCTACGTCATGGGTCACCAGCATGGCCCCAGTGAACCCAAGAGGGTTTATAAAATTTCTTTTTTAATAGAAAAGCCACAGGCCACATTCTGTGGCCTTGGGAGTCACCAAGACATCCACAAATCTCTGCAGTGGCCAGGGTGTCCCTCTGAAGAGCATGTCCATGTTAGCCCCTCAAGTCAGGCAAGGGATGTCCTGGTAAGAGAAGAAGTCTCTTTAGTTCATGTACACCTGGACACCCTCCCCAGTGCTCATTCAGGCTTTTTAAGTGCACTTTGAATGATTGATTCTGGCACTGACTCCACTGGGTGCACACTGCCTCAAGCAGAAGCCCCAGTCTCATCGTATTTCCTGCCAACCAGCAGAAATCAGGCAAATACCAATGCCTTGATAATTTTGCACCTTGGTATCATGTTGGAACACGGGGAGACCATGCACTGAGACTTCCCTCCACAACAGTTCTGGGACAAAAAGGGCTCCAGGCTTTCCCTGTTGCAGCAGTCAGCAATGCAGCTGCTGAACAACCACTGCATCAGCAACGTGAGGACAATCCAAAGGCGTCTGGTCAATTCAAGTGGTAGGGGTTGAGCCTGCGTGTGGTAGGAGAGGCCAAAGAAAAAGACAACACAAACAAAACCTAACCCCATGCCCCCTGATTTCCTCCTTCTAAACAGTACCAGAATAAGCCAGATGTGCGTGTTACTGCCTTTCTCCGGAAGAACTCTTATATTGCAGGTTTTTTCCTTCTTCCTTGTCACACAAGTCCAAAAAAATGTGGTAGAGCATTATGAGCAATTCCCTCAAGAGGGAAGGAGAGAGATGCCTAGAAATATAATACGTACTGACTAGAAAGACTGCTGGATTTCAGGAAAAAAAAAAGTTTCTCCAGTAAACCAAAGAAACATCACTTCTGATGGCTCAGTCTCCACGGTTCAGCTTCCACATGGGGAGGAATTAATTTTTCTTGCTGTTATTCCACACCTATGAGAAAAGACAGATAGCGCTCTGACTACAAAAAAGTGAGATAATATAATTAGCCAAATATTTGTATAGGAAAATGATGGAAGCTTTGTAGGAGGCATATTGATTGTGAATGAATAACAAAGAGGCTGGCAAAAGGACTCCAGGGTCGCTTCACCTCATCACCCAGAGGGAAGAGGAAAATTTAAGGGGAAGAACATACACGCGACCTACCCTAAAATCTAACTGAACTCCTTCTGCTACTCTGTAGGATAAGCTACAAGCCAGTCTTGTACAAGGCATGCTAGAAGCCTAATCTGAGGCTTTCAAAGTGTGAAAGAAAGCACCTGCTGTGCTCTAAAAGAGAAAGTGCCCAGTGTGCTCTAATAACTTGGTTTAGCCGTAGCTCATGACTGTGGTGCTCTGGACCACGTCGGAGAGACGGTGCAATGGCAACGTTGAAGGCCTCACTGAGAAAGGCTGTTGGTGATACTCTTCCTTCTTGCCACCTCTCAGGGGCCAGCTGAGCTCTCTTCCTTCTCTCCATCTCTCCGGGGTTTTGAATCCATTGCAAAACTCCTCTTTGAGAGCGGGTGTATTCATTAACCTTTAGGGAAATGTCTCACCAGACGAATTAAGTCAGGTGACATTTTATAGGCAGTGAGTGATTTTCCAGGAATGTTTCTGTACTCGGCAGTAACGTATTTGGATAAAATTTCTGTGTTGTTCCTAAGGCTTAGAGCTGGAAGGAGAAATGAGGACACTTGCGTGATGAGAAATGGGAAACAAGCGGCCCCAGTCTTCCTCTCTGTGGCATGTTTCCTCTGAAGGACCACAGATGAGAAGTGCTGGCATATGTTCGGAAATATATATGTTTTGCTTTTCTAGCAGTCCTAGACTATTACTCCCTAAAAGTTTGAGGCCAAACCTTTTAAATCATTAAGTTTTCAATCAGAATTCCAGCATAAAGAGACCAAATCAACAGTGCAAACAATTTCAATTTCTCTCCTTCCCCTGGGCATTTTCTCTCTGTACCACAGGCTTCCCTCCTGAAAACAGTCATACCCAGCTCCCCAGACAGTCTCTCCACATCAGCCTCTTTTGGGAAGCTACTGACTTTAACCCTGCAGCAACATTGCCCCTTGACTAACCTGCATGTGGGCAAAAGCCTGCACAACTTACTCCCCTGACTATACACCCTCTCCAGACAGGAGCCACAGCTGGCAAAGAAACTCTGGTCTTAGTTTTATTTAAATGCAAATTATTTTAAATGGAGGCATGTTTTGGCTGGCACACTTAAAATCTCAAACGTTTCAGTGGAAGGATGTAGCCATGCCTCTGCACCAACTCTGAGGACATTCACCATTTTGTATGGTAGTGCTGAAACATAACAGGAACCAAGAGAACCTGGTGCCTGAGAGCTCATGGATGTCTCCAAAACCATTCACAAGGAGAATGGAAACTGTCTGTAGACCGGTTCTGGGTGGTGGAAGAGTTCAAAGACAGGTTGGATGAGGCCCTGAGCAACCTGACCTAGTGGGTGGAGACCCTTTCCATGACAGAGGAGTTGGAACTAGATGATCTTTAAGGTCTCTTCCAACTCAAACCATTCCATGTCATCTGGATGGTCCTTGTCTGTGAGGTGAAGTGAGAGATGAGCTCTGTTAACAGCATCTAGTAGCCCTGCAGAATTTTATTAAGAACAAAACAACTCCCCACACAACCCATACCAGAACTTAAGGTTTACACTTATCAAGAAGGTAATAAATAGGGCAGAGAAGAAGGTGTGGCCACAAGAATGCTTATTTACTCTCACGAGGAAATGAGATAACATTCTGGGTATCATGATTTTCTTCTCTACTGCAGATACAGAAAAACTTTCAAAAACATCACAGGAGCATTTCAATGACATATTTATAAATAGGTGCTTATCAATTGGGGTGGTCCAGAATAATTTTTTAACAACAGGATCATGCTTCCTTCTTCCAAATGCAGAGCTATTTAGAAGCTGAGCAGTATACCACAAATAGAAATACTAACCAGAGTGGTCTGTACTAAAAAGCCACAGATTTATTTTTCCAATGTATGGACCATAAATATTGTTAGAGAAGAGAAACACTAAACATATACCATCTAGCACACATCTTTAACTTACACACCAGAGTCGTTAGCAGCCCTATTCCAACCATGGATCTATTCTACTGAGGACATGCTAGCTTCTAATGCTGTATAATATTGTTTCAACACACAGCTGAAAAGCTTCCACTATAAATAATTTTCCTGCTTTTTTAGAGCCCTGTTTGGCTTTTTAATGGTCTACAAAGGTCTAGAAACTCAGCTGGTTGAAATCAAAGCAGCTTCAGAGCATGAGACTTTTCAGATAGCAGCAAGTTCTCTAGCAGATCGTACTGTACTGGCTGATGGGGACAACGGGAAGGGGCTGGAAGAGATTGTGGTGGTAGCAAGGGAGCTGTTAAAGCTTGGTTGAAGAGCCTCAGCTACTTAACCAGAAAAGCTCCACTAATATTTCCCAAACTTCCTTTTTCAAAGGGTGTGCAAAGTAAATGACAAAACCAAATATGCCACCTTTTCTGCTTGCCTGACTGCACAGAGCATAACCCATACAAAAGAGAGGGGGAGCCTTTTAGGTGAAGAATTTAAACATTAGGATGTTAATTAGGCGCCCAGTCCTTGCAAAGCAGAGCAGTTTATAAACAATGAATCCTTTCTGATGAGTGCAAGTGCTGGGGTTTAAGCTTAATTGCAATCCTCTGATCCCTTCCCTGTGTTTCTGCAATCACTTACTCTCTCCACAAGCAGTATGCACCCAACTCCTACATTCAGAGCTCTTGCTATGTGTTTAGGGGTTTTATTACAGATTCCTGCAGAAAACTAATGAGCAATAAACCCATAGACGTCAGTAATGACCATGACAAGGGTATTCTTACTAAGTTTCTCTGAATCACCCAGTTATTTATCAGTTAACTAGAATAAATATTGACTTGTTCTTTGCACTGTCCTCTACAAATACAAACCCACCAGAGGGCTCAAAAGGCTAAAAAAAATTATCAAAGTTGCTAGACAAATATGAAAAAGAGCTGGTTATTTGCCCTGGGATTTTCTTGGTGTTTCAGATTTCCAGTTTATCAGATGCTGGCATTTAGAGAATAATCTTAAAGAAAGAAGACCTAATATTAATATAAAAACCTGAGTAGCTGAAGTTTTTGTTGTTTGGTTTGTTTGCAAAGAAACCATCCAGAAGAAAAACAAAACCAAGAGACCACTTTTTCATCGGTGGCTAAGTTTTCTTTCCAGGAACAGATAAACACACATACTCTGATTTGCATGAGTTTGAAAAAGTCCATGACAAATAAACCTGAAGCAATTTCCTACATCTTTAGCTACAAGTTTTCTGCTTCTCTTCCTCCTCTATGGCATAAATTCTTACCTGAGTGGTTTCATTTTTGGCACCCCAAATGAGCCATCTTTCTTTCTATTTTCCAACAGGATCAAAATATCAGCAAAAATATCAGTCACAAAAGAGCACCTGAAAGCAGAAGCCCTCAGCATCTCCATCTGAGCACTCAGTCAGTAAGACACTCAAAACCACAGAGCACTTGACAATGTGATGCTTTTGTTTACGTGCCTCTATGCCACCATAAGAAGTAAAAAAGTAGTGAAGACAATAGAGAAATCAGTCTCCACTCAAAGTCACTCATGCAGATCAAACACGAGTGCAGGCCTGGCTGCATGTGACCTCATATATAACTTCTTCTGTTACTGTAATAAAAAAACATATAAAAGATATGAGCTCTAAAAAAAGCACGGCTACACATGACAATCTTTCAGTTCTCTCCCAGGCCCCTTAACTAGCAAACAAAGGCTCTGGGGCGCCAGAACAGAAAAAAATTCCATTGACCTTGGTGCTGTTTGGGTTAAAACTTCAACCTCTCTCTTCCTGGGCACCAGCATAAAGTTGGGTCTTCTATTCCTCCACTACTGGGCAAGTTGAACAAAGCAACTCCTACCCAGCTGTGAGGTCATGGAAGGGTAGGCCAGAAGTGGTAGAAAAGGAGGTCATGAGAACCCAAAAAGGAGGGCAACTGAGGTTACCATGATGAGGCATCATACCCAGGAGACACAGGAAACATCAACAGAGAAGAAGCTCCTTTAATTCTACCACTCACAGAGTACTTGGTGCTCAAAAGTAACGCTGAGAAGGGAAAGATAAAGCCCAAGAAGGAACACTTTCAGGAGTAACTGGCCTATTATGGTCTCTATTATTCTGGATTATAAGAGACACTTGCAGCCTGAAAGAGTCTATGATGTATGTATCAACATTCTTCTGCTGGTTCACAGGTAAAAATCCCAAACCACACTAACAACAAATTCCCCTAAGAAATTCTTTTAGGAAAGAAGTATAAAAGCAGAAATAACTGTTCAAGGCAGTGAAAATGAAAAATCTTTTCATTTTTATGAAGAGAAAAACCTAAACACTCTATTTGGATGGCTGTCAGACTAACACTTTCTGTCTCTGTTAGCTCCCCTACAACTGTGCATCTGGTGAGCCTTAACTAAAAGAGCATCACTCTAGAAAGTGAAGGTGCTCTTTCCCTGATGCTTTTCTTTCTGCATGAGCATGGAAATGGAAATTCTGGAGGCAAATGAATTCAGCTCCTCAAATGAAAAGCATGCATTTAATTCCAAGATACTGAACACACTAATTTAATTGTTTTTAATAAAACATGGGCTTGAACAAAGTGTTTTTAATAAAGATCAGACACCAAAAGCTTCTTTTAATGTTTTCAAAACCAGTTTTAATCTCACACTTAATGAGATGCATTTAACTTTTCTAGAATTCCAGCCCTCTTACACATAGACTAACTTAAAACAAAAAAAAAGAAACTCAACTGGCTTCAAAGTCACTCCAGCTGCATGGCCCAGCTGGAGGGAGACAGAAAGCATTATTCCCTGTTGACTCCTTCAGGGGCTGGAAGGGCTCAGTGCTGCCCTTGACAGTTTGATACTTTAGGCCAGTGCCGGGAGGAGGAGAAGAGACACAAAGGAAAGAGTTGTCAGAATGTCAGATGCCTGGGTGGGAACTCTCCCTTGGTTACCCTTGAATTTGAGTGCTGAGATGTACCTATATCACTGGACCCTCTCCTGCTGCTGCCTCTGCTGACAGGCTCCACCAGACCCTGGGGCATTAGGCAGGAGCCCATCCATTCACTTCAGCAGCACTTCAGTACCAGAGCCCCAAGTAAGTAGGTGGAATTTTAATTAAAAAAAAGAGAAAAAATGTTAATCTCATTAATAACCATGAAGGGGAAACCCCACTAAGATGAAAGCCTTGTTTTGTAGGAGCACATGAGAAGAATATCCCTATGGCTGGCATGTGCAGTGCATTTTGCTGGTCTGACCATCCATCCTTCTCTTCAGGAACTTTCGGTCAGTGGGGGCTTTATTGTGTGAGAGGGGATAACATCATGCTCTTGTCACTACTCTTGTACTAGGTACCAGCAAAGCCAAGGGAAGAATGTGTTAAGTAACAAATAACACATTAAATCAGTAAAATCATCCAAAATGCAGCGTTCTAGTGATGGTCTCTGCAGGATTGCACTTGCAGTGGGATTTTTATAAAGAAGTATTTTTGTGAGGCAAAGTACATGGCAAAGTCCATTACACTTTGTAATGTAATGAGGCACGTGATAGTAAATACTTTGAAAATAGAAATGCAACTATGGCAAGTGGTGACAATCAAATGAATCAAAGAGCACCACTAGCATTTAAAAATATGTACTCTTCAGGTAATTGCATAATCATAAGGGTTGCAATTTGTGTTATGCTGGCTGTTTACACATATAATCAAAGTAGACTCAGAGCCAATAACAACAACTGATCACAGGTCTTATTTAAAAATATGTCTGTTCTACTGTTAAAGAAGGGAAGAAAAATCCCTTGATATCCAAACAATTTGGTGAAACTTGTAATTAGCTGATGGATGAGAAAGAGACACAGGTCACAGAAAGAAAAGGGAATTTTGTTGAACAAATTTTCAGGGACTATTTCAGCAATTTATGTTCTACCTTGCAGCTGTGAAAACTCTTGTTCACTTGACTTGGAAGTTTAAATACTCCCCTGCCCATAAGTAAGTAAATGAAATGGAGTATAGATGATAATGTTTGTAAGCTCTGGCCTCAGAGCTCCCTTTGAAATCGAAGAAGGTAAAGCATGTTTATCACCTAAGAAACTTCTAAGTGTCCATTTGTGCCCTTACTATGCAGGTTTATCTCCTGTTGACTTACACCAAGGACAAGATTAGACTCAACAATTAAATTCCCATCAGTTTGTTTAAGCACAGGACCATTTTCTGCTCTGTATTTCACAAGTCTTGGATTCTTGGGCTGTGGCTTAGATGCAATTGCTGTAAGAAGAGATTCCAGTGACCATGAAATGAAAACAAAACACTTGTCTGGCAAGTGGAATGACACCCAGCTCATCAGAAAGGGTTCTCTGGTGGCAAATGTCATCCAAGCCACCCTGTAAATAAAGTGGGTTTGTTTGTATTAGGCAAACAACAGATAATCCAGACTTTCTATGTGAGGAGTTAAATCCACATAACATATCCATGAAAATTTTAGTTTTAGGAGATTTTTAAATGCTCTGAGCAGATAAACAAAACAAATCATTTTTCAATGCTCTTATAACATTATCAGCTATGAAATAAATGCACAGGACAAGCAGTCAAAGAGCAGCAGCACATATTTCATATAACACACCTTGTCAATAATGTGCTGGATGTCTTTCTTTAGCAGTTTGATACAGTGTATGGCACTGAACTGGTTATGTCAGAGGGTTTTTACCTGGCAATAGAACTTCTTGCATGCAGCTCAGTGCTACTTAAATTGGAAACCTTTATTCATTTCAAAAATTTAATTATGTTCTCTAAAGAATGAGCTGAGAATTCATGCTTGGGAGATGGCTGTCATTAGTATAACCTGACCACAATGAAAAGGACATGTGAATTTTATGTAATTTCGTCACTGCATCTGCTTCAGCAAAATTAATCCAAACCTTCCCTGAAGTCTAAAGCCTGCCATTTCCAGGAGACATCTGAAACTTAACAATATTCTTGTGTAATACATGGGATGAGTTATGTCCTAAGTGGGTGTGCAGTTTGATACCGTACCAATATATTTTTTCCATCAATGGCAACTGCCATCTGCACAGAAACAGAAGTTCCAGCAAATGAATGTTATCACCAGACATTATCCCCTGGGACTCAGCCTCAGGAACTATGTTTTTCTCTTGCAGTGCGGAAAGCTGTTCAATGTGCTGCATCTCTGGGAGCATTGTGGATGGCCTGTTTTCTCATTAACTTCAGAAACATAGTTAATAATGACAGGGTTTGCATTTGATTGCTAAAATATGCCTCTCACCTTACTCTCCTTGGGTACACCTAAAAGGCACCTATTAGGAGTCCTAAGGCATGACTTGTGAACACAAGAGTATTCACTACAGCAACTGGATGCACTTAAGAAAAGCCAAGACCAGCTCTAAGAGTAACATACTGGCAATTGTGATTGTAGTGGTTCTATTACTAGTGCTTCAGATGGTTTCGGAGCTATAAAGGAGAAAGAAGAGGTTCAAGGACCCTGTTTTTCACATCCAGCAAATCCAAGCAGGCTTTTTCTGCATGTCCTCACATTCATCCTAGCCTCCAAAACACTTAGACTAAGAGTTTAATTAACAGATGGCTTATACATAGTATTCTAAGACCATTAAAACTGTTTGAAGATGGATGAAGTCTCCTCTCAGCAACTCACTTGGGTTTTGGGCACAGCAACGCAGTGAGGGACAGGCAGGCCACCCTGGGAGTGATGTTGCCCAGCCCCTCTCCTCCTTCATGCCCACAGCTCAGGAGATCCCCACAAGAGGCAGCACAAGCTTCTTCTTGGCCGTAAGCACACTCCACACTCACTTGCAACACACATTCACCCCTTGCTTGCTGTCTCCCATAAAGCCCCTTCAAAACTCCTTAAGGAAATATTAATCTAATTAATGTTGAACTACAGCAGCAGTCAATAGCTTTATTTGGGTGTTCTAGGTTAAAAAAACAAAAGACAAGAAATAAATGCTATTTGTCTAGCAGAGTTTTGCAGACTTGGATGGTTGACACAGGAGGACATGCCTACACTGAGAGCTGATGCTTGTGTATACTCATGCAATTGCAAAGGCTTTACAGGCCAAAATGTCCAGCTGCTCACCCTGCCACCAATTTTGAAGAACACAAACCTGTAGAACAATATGAATGTAAATCTGGGGGTCAAAGATCATGTAATTGCTTTCTCCTGCCCATTTGCCCTAACATGGATGACTTATAGTCTTTCCCTTCCTGTTCTACAATAATCAGCATAAATCAGCATTTTGTCATTCCTGACAAAAATTAAATCCTGTGATTTGTGTCATGCTCAATAGTTTTTCTAGTGGCTCACCTACAGGTTGGCTGGGTTACCTACTTTATATCTGAATGCCAACAAGAGCCACAGATCATCCCAAAGAGATGCTAAGGATTCACATCCCTCCAATCACTGTGTTTCATAATCTCCCAAAGATCTGCTTCAGAATTCTCAGCATGTTATTTGTAATAGCTTTCATGCTCTCCCATCAGCACATTAAAGACCTACTGCAACTGAAGGGGATAATTAGGTTAAACTGGCAAACTTCTGAAGCAACTTCTCTATAAATAAATAATACCATATAATATAAATAATAACCCATTGAGATATACTAAATAGTAGCTTAAGGAGAGGAGGAGCTTTTCCATCTTCCCTTGAACTGACTATAGCATCCCTTCCTCAAGCCCCCACTTTGCTGCTGGAATGGAACAGGACCTAGGGGCTCCAGGCTGCAGCCCTGGGAGCAAGAGCAGTGCAGACCCCATGGGGATGGCTGGACCAAGAACTGAAGGCAGCTAGTGGTGATGGCTTGGAGGTCAGGAATGAGAGCTGCAGCTCCAACCCGTAATTAAGTGGGCAAGGTGCAGGTGGGGCAGTCACATAAAATGCCATTTTTGCTTGCAGCTATCAATAGCAGATACACAAGTTCACAAAGGGCCTTGAGATCCCTAGGGAGCTGTGTGCTTGGAGTGCAGAATATGCATTATCAACACAGTCTAGATCAAATACATACAGTTGCCTTTACAAAGGATAGGCATTCATGCTCCAAACCCAGCCAGGGCAAAGAGGGAACAGTCCACAAGGTCCTGCCAGTGCACGCACACCAGGCCAGCCAGCATCCCTGGGATGAGCCTAAACCTAGCACACATCAGTGGAAGCCAGTAAGCGTGCATGTGCACAAGCAAGCTGCTGGCTGGCAGCACAGCTGGCCATCACTAGGACAGCCTTCAGCAGCCGTGCACCAGCACTGCTCTTAGCTGGGAGCATGTCCACCATGAGATCTCCTGCATGTTGGACGCAGCAGTCCCACATTGGTGCCAGGAGTAACCCAGGAGAAAAACCCTTAGTGNCACATACAGTTGCCTTTACAGAGGATAGGCATTCATGCTCAGCCAGGGCAAAGAGGGAACAGTCCACAAGGTCCTGCCAGTGCACGCACACCAGGCCAGCCAGCATCCCTGGGATGAGCCTAAACCTAGCACACATCAGTGGAAGCCAGTAAGCGTGCATGTGCACAAGCAAGCTGCTGGCTGGCAGCACAGCTGGCCATCACTAGGACAGCCTTCAGCAGCCGTGCACCAGCACTGCTCTTAGCTGGGAGCATGTCCACCATGAGATCTCCACCACGCTGCATGTTTGGACGCAGCAGTCCCACGTTGGTGCCAGGAGTAACCCAGGAGAAAAACTCTTGGTGAAACTTTGCTGCTGATTATCTTGACCCTAACAATATTCAACATGAACTGTGGAGGAACAAACATATATAGGACAAATCTGTGCATACTGGATTTTTTTAGAACACAACTAGTTCTTTGGCTCGAGTAACATCACACGGTGATTAATACTTGTATGGAAACACTGAAAAACAAATGCTATAATCCCACGCCTTTTTTGGGGGGTTTTTTTTTGAGAGCTCAAAAATGCAATTTAAACTTCCAAACAGCTCAGTGACTCTACAGAAAGAGAAAATAAAATTTTACTTGCTAAATAGTCCTTTCACAGGATAAACCAAATACAGCAATAAACTTCAGCACTTCAGAAGAGGAGCTGAAACTGCAGCTCTGCAAAGACTCAGATTTAGCATAAAGGAGTAGACTGGATCTCTTCTTTCACAAATGTCACATAAGGGAACATTTCTTTCAAGTGCCAAATGATGTGGTAATAACAGGGGTAACTCATGCTATAATGCACTTACTTGACTTTATCGTAAATGCCACATGCTCATAAGTGTCCCACTGTACTATAATTTGATCTATAATGTAGCATTACCTTAACAAAACAACACCCTCGGATTTTATTTTTAAAGTTAAAAAGACCTCACACTTCACTTAGAAATTGCACTGAAACTTTCTGCATTTGATGTGATTAACCATACATGCGTTTTAGAAGCTCACTGCCTGAAAACAAGGGAATAACCTTGGTCTGAGAGCTGCCCACCGGCAGCTGAGCATCATCTGCCAGCTAAGGCCCGAATTCTCAGTGTGTTAAGAGTTTGAAAAAAAGATGATGAAGATAAAAAGATCAAAAGCAGATTAGGGATGTCAGATCCTAAGTCTCACTCCCGATAAAGAAACCTAGAGAATCACAGAATATTCTGAAGTTGGAAGGGGCCCACGAGGATCATCAAGTCCAGCTCCTAAGTGAATGGCCCGTATAGGGGTTGAACCCAGACCTTGGCATTATTAGCACCATGCCTCAACCAACTGAGGGCCTTCTCAGTGTTGTATATGATACTGCATGCAATATCCTTGGAAAAAGGAAGGGTGGGGACTAACAAGACTGGAATTACTTCTTACCTGGTCCTTGTTGTCTCAGATCCATGCATCCAGACAGCTCAGTAAGCAGAGTCAGAAGACAAGTTGCCAAAATAATTGATTGTTTGCTTTTTCCTCTCACTGCAGTGTCACTGCATACACTACTGTATGGCACAGTTCACATCAGCTATTTTCCCAATGTACTATTCCTTCTGAGCATCAGAAACATTTGAATGACAACTTCTAAGCAAACACACCAACTAAAGCACCCTTTGGGGTTTATCATCCACTGCCTAATCTAAATTTATCACAATATTTCCAGCATGCTTCAAAGTGGAGGAAAGGAAGGAAAAGATTAGGGGTTTTGCAATGATTGATAAAGGAATGCTCTTATCTGATTCTCTTGTTCATGAAATATACAAAAGGACAATAAGCATTTAATATCTATAACTTCTGGGCAGCCCTAACAGTGAAGGCTTCTTTTTCAATCA
This sequence comes from Oreocharis arfaki, assembly GCA_013398015.1. Taxonomy (NCBI): domain Eukaryota; kingdom Metazoa; phylum Chordata; class Aves; order Passeriformes; family Paramythiidae; genus Oreocharis; species Oreocharis arfaki. Next base: position 95,480 of record VZRR01000417.1, read on the forward strand.
GTGTTGTACCAACTGATCAGTGCTGCTGGATTAAAGCAGGCATGTAATGCTCTGGGGGCCTCATGAAGGTGAGTCCCCAAAGCACTGACAAGAAGATAAACAGGATGCTTTATTGCCATAGGTTTTTCTCCTCCCCCGTTGTTATTGTTGACTGTAGGGGAAAAAAAAGTTTCCAGATGAAAATATGCGTGAGTGTAATTAAAATGACATGCAGGCAACAGCTTCCCTCCCCCATTTGGCTGTCAAATTGAGCTCAGTCTAGAGCAGCCCAGCAAACTGCATGGGGGGGAGGAGTTGGGGGGGGTGAGGGGGAGGGCTCAAGTGGGCAGGGGAAGCAGTGAAAGCCTAAATAAACTTTGACTATTAGATAACCGGGCTATTATTGCTCTGTAACACTTCCTGAATGGCCTAGAAAAAACACAGAGACAGTTCTTGTTCCTGCCTGAAGGAAACAAAACACAAGGATGAGTGCTCAGTATGTCAACTGAAAACTCTGGTTGTTTCCTTTCTCCCTTCTTTTTCTCTCTTTTCATCAGTTTTAATTTGGTTTTGTTTCTTTTTTTCCCCCTTGTTCTTCTTAAAAACCATGCTGTATACGTAGCCAAAGCCAGGAAGACCCTCTTTCCATGTAAAAAAACCCTATTTAAGTTTCTGTTGTGGGATGTAAGCCCCACATGTTTCCCGCAGGCATCGGGCACAGGCTGCAGCCAGTGGGGCTGCAAGGCGAGGCATCCCACGGCCTCAGCAGCACCCCGGCAGCTGCAGCTCCCTGGCAGCACCTCTGCACAGAGACATTTCACTCCTTCTCAACTTGGAAAAGTCTTTTTCTCACTTAAGTCACTTCAGTCAAGGATATTCCCTGTTGTTAACTTTCTTGCTTGCATATATGATACTGTTGGTGTGCTAAAGCTGTTAGACTCATTAGGGAAGCACCTGCACTAGTCATGTATAATTACAGTTCCTCAGATTCAAACTAGATGCTCCAGACTATCACAAAAACAGTAACTTGAGCTGTTTATGTTCACTGTTCTCTTTGAAGGTGAAAGCAGTGAGAAATAGAGTGTTCAACACCACACTTGGAAGATGGTGTGACCTGGAGTTACAGATGATCTTCCTCTCCAAAACTGTTACAAACTTCTCCATTCCTCTCCACCTGCTCCTGGTCCACCAAACACTCACCCCATCTGCTGTGAGCTCTGGCTGCTCATCTTCCCGCCCCTACAGAAATGTTCCTGTAAAATGTGGCAGCTAGGACCATCTCAGTGCACTGCCTCCCAGGCGATGGCACACACCTCCCTTAACATGCTCACCGACTTCTGTACCAAACAGCAACTTTCTATCGGGATGCTTTGCTAATGCCCTCAGACAGCACCTGAATTTTCCACTTATTTACACATTCTTTGTTGTGTTCCTGCTCTTGTCTAAACCACTCCCACCTATATAGCAGTTCTTACTCCTTCCTCAGCTCTCTGCTGCTCTGTACTTTCTTCACAGGCACTTCCCATTCCTTCCCTACTAAACCACTTTAAAGCCTTTCTTTTTGCAACATTCAATACTAAGTCCTCACGGGCAACCACCTCTGGGGTGGAGGAAGGGTGGATCTGTGCAGGACTCCTCACACCTGCTCCTGTTTTGAGCAGCACCAGGTTGGCCACCAGGATAACTGGCAACAGCCACTGAACAGGAATGTCAAACTGAAAAGTACTGATCTGGAACTGGAGGTAACAGGACAGCCTGACTGGACAGAGACCTCCAACCTCTGTGCACTCAGAGCTGAACAGAAAGTGTCACTGACACAGACATACACAGTGCCAAAAAAAATAAAGTCCAAACAAAAGAAAAGGCCAAACCCTTAAACGCCCCAGTTTTGGTCTAGTGGCCCTAATATGTTGCTTCTCACCCAAGCAGGGAATATATTTAAAAAACAGAACCACAGAGGAGGCAAAATAAGTTCCAGATCTGGGAGAACACATGAAGGCACTGGGAAAGACGAAGAGAGCTGAGGAGGGGAAGGACAGATTTCCGAAGTGTAAAATTGAGCTGGTGGCAAATAAGAGGTAAAAAAATGCTTAAATGGATTTCTTGTGCAAATAAATGCAATATAATTTTTCCTAACTCCTTTTTGACATTCTCCTGAATTGTTCCTCATAATAACTGCCCCTGGAAAATGGAAATACTGAGACAGGGGGAAAAAAGAATAAATTTGAGTGAAAGCAAATTCTGCATTTGTATTTTAGTAAGCCGCCAACATAAAGCATTCACCAGCTGTGAGCTCATCCAAAATGTTAAGGGGTAGAAAAGTCATTTTGCAGGACTGGAAAAAGTGATGTATTAAGAGACTTAAAGAAAAGTCTAAGTTCTTTTCCTCCAGTTTCAACATCCCAGGAACATTGAAGAGTCAATTCAGGAGACTCTGTAATCATAAACAATTTTTTTCTCGTTAGTGGCTGTTTAATTTTTTTGTTCCCAGAAAAGCTGTCATTAAACAAACAGCAGGGATCACGTATGAAAAGAGAGACATCTTTGAAGCCTGAACAAAGAGAAAGCCATTCCAAAAACTCCTAAAATGAGCAACCGAACCAGAGAGAAGGACGATATGGGATATGACTCAAGGTCTGACACACTCCTCCAAGCCCAATGACTGACCTCGATAGGGTGTTCCACTGGGGAAAATAAACCTCTCCAGAGAAAACAAAGCTGTTACACACAAAATAGGTGAGGAAAGACAGGAAGCCCTGACTTGATGTTGAGCAGCCCTGTCATTGCATCCCGTAGGTTTGAATCAAGCCTCAGTTGGCTGAGGCTTGCTGTTTGGAAAGACCTTGCAGATATCGATGCTGAAGCAGTTGGCTTACACGTCACAGACGTGTGGTGGGGGTAAATAGCGGAGCTAGAAGTACTTGTGAGAGCTGCAGGACACCAGTTAGCATCTAGTGCTTGGCTAGCAGGTGTTGTGGCATTAAACGGTTAGAACAGTTGTTACATGGCTCCTCTTGTTCTACCTCAGTGGTACAGGTGGTACCAGACCCTGCAAACACATTCATGGGGTTCCCAGGAGGGTGCAAGACCCATCCCAGCAAGGGTGGGTAGCCTCATGCCAATACAGCATGTTGGTTTTGGTCTTTGTCCTATGATGAGGTTTCTCTCCTAAAGAGCTGGCACCTAAAGTCCTCTCAGAAACAAGATTGTTCTACCAACTCCTGTGTGTGCCTGACACTGGCAAAGGCTCACCTAGGGAGTCCAGCAGCACACTGAAAAGCAATAACCTGTGCTGCTATTGAACCCTTCAGGGAGACTCAGAGCTCTTCAGGGCTGCTCTGAGAAAGAGACTGCCCTAAAAGTGATGGGTCCAGACCAGTAAACACACTAGAAATCAGTTACCACTATCTTGGCTGAGAAATTGCAATTAAATATCAAATCTGTGTAAGTGCTATCTTTTATTTCTGCCTCTGCCATTATCACATTCCTGTCTTCTCTGAAAAAGGACCTGTTGGAAATTATCCATAAAGGTGAAATCACTTGCCATGGCTGAGTGCAGTGGAAGGGCTGGTGTCCATTATCACATGGTGAGTGATTATCAGAAAGGGCTACCTTGATCATGCAGTCCACTTATTCAAGCCTGGAAGGAACATTCCCACCATGACTGAAGTAGGAGTTTTGAATTGAAAGTATCACCACAAAGAGAAGGCATAAGCAAATTTGGAAAAAAATGGCCTCAAAAAGAGACATCCTTTGCAGCAAAACTCTTATGTCCTTGATGCAAGCATTTCAATGCAAGACAAATAAAAGAAAACAGAGACTTCCCATGTTCTATTTTTATTACACCTCCCCAAGCAAGGGACACTCACTCCAGTCTTAAGGGACCAGCTCACCAGTAAGGTGGGAAGGTTATGTGCAGCTTTGCATTCATATGAATGAAATTTAAGTGCACAAAGAGGAGTACTCTTGACAATACACCATTAAAGTTAAGTAACTTTGAAAGGGAGAAAAGTACAAAACCAGGTTGTTTAACTGGCTAACAATAAAATTTTTCTGGTTGAATGCATTTACCTCTACTCTCATTTAAATGAAAAGAATGTACTCCATTGAGTCCTATTAGTTTGGGTAACTAAGGAACTTGACCAAAAATGGATGAATGAAAGAACTTAAGTTTCACTCTAGTTTCTTGTATAAAGCTATCCGATCAGCACATTTCCTTTCCTTGTCCTCAGCCCCCAGAAGCAGCGGCAAGGTATCCAATTTCACAGGGATCATCACTGCTTTACCTAGGTAATCCTACTAAATGAAGTTGAATCCCAATCCCAGTTTTTTACCAAGTGATACTATTACCTGAATGATGAAAACGGAAATCTAAGAAACAGGACAGAAATGTAAAATGTGAAATGAGTTTCTGAATATGAAACCAGAAGGGCTGCAGAAGGTCACCATAGTCCTTTCAGCCACTCCGTACTAAGGCTTCCTGTGATTGCGGAGTAATGCCTATAAATTGGAAGCACAAGTCTGAAATGTTTCTGCCTCTTAGCATCAAGCTGAGATAGCTGCTAAGAAAAGCTTTAGCAAACATGCCTTACACATCTACCTCTAGGAAACAACATTTAAAAAATCCAAACAAACAAAACTCCAACAAAGCAACAAGAAAAGCAGATGCAGTCAGTTATCGACAAATAAAGTACACTATTTTGTCTGAAAGTTTCAATGAGAGGCATAAGCGCCCAGAACCCCCTGAGAAACAGTTTATACATTGTAAAGCTGAATAAACCACATTTTACAGATTATTGAGAGCAGAAGATAAGGACGCCTGATGAAATAGCAAGGTAGGAACAATTTGCAGGGCTGCCTTTCTTTTGATGTCTGCCCATGTCAAAAACTCCTCATAGTTTCCATTACTGTCAGCACCATGGGAAACCTCTGCCTGTCTCTTCTCCACAACAAGAAGGCAGCTCTGGGGCACAGTGGGCTCCCAACAGCCTCAAACATTTTGGGGAGCTTTCATGGTACAAAACTCCTCTGTCTGTTCTTTCCAAAGCAGAAGACTTCTTTCAGAAACCATATTGAACATAAGACTTTTTCAGCTATAACATCATGAGACCAACAGCCTGGGCAAAGACACGGTTTGTATTGTTTACACCAACTGCTCGTGCATTCAGATGGCAACGTGGCACTTTGAATGCGTGATCTGTTGTTCATCAGTGCTTTATCACCACTAGCCCGTGAGGACTCTGGTCTTGCTAGTCAGAGATTGTGGGGTTTATTTATTTCCCCACTGTAAATGCTCTCCCACTGAAGCCACTTGGTGTCAACCAGAATGTTAAACAACACACTTGAAGTCAAAAACACAGAAAAGCCATAGGCTCATCCAGCATTCCCAATTCTGCAATGGAAGTATGTTGCACAATATAAAAAGCAGGATTCTGTTTTTCATTTAGCCTGCTAGAGCATGGTTACCTCCAGCCATTTGAGGGCCCTTGTCCTTTCTGCTTCTGTCTCCAAGCCTGTGCCTATCTCTAGCCCAACTCAAAGCACTGCTTTTTTTTTATGCCCAACACTTTAATCTCATCAAAAACCACTTTCATCTTGTGCCAATGTTCTTACTGCTCTCATTGTTCTCACAGCTAAGAAACACCTCTTTCTAAGTAACCCCAGGAGAAAAGTAGCTAAAATGCTGAGTTAATGATCTAGATGAGGAAACATTACCTCTGTGCACCAGACTGGGCCCCAACACACACCTCCTGCACGGTACTGGGTAAGTAATTCGCTTTCCCTCTATCTTTGCAGGGCCAGGCACGGAAGAGTTGAATCAAAATTGGATTTGCTAATATTTGCAAAGCACTCATTGATCATAGCTGGGAAGTGTTATTACTACTTTATTACAGAGATACCAGCTTTGCTGCAGAGACATAGCTCTCTCCTCCACAGCTGAGCATTTGTGAAATAACCAGCTGACCTAAAAACCTCATCAACCTCCTGTGAGACCTGCTGTAGCACAGGGAGGGGACTGTGGGGCAGAAATCTCATGTCATCTTGTTAAACAGGCTCAGCTACAGAAAGTTAACAAATTGCTAGAGAACCATGCAAACCCCTGTCTGTGCAGTGGCAGTGCATGACTGCAACAGAGCACACAGACTGCGAGCCATGTGAAAGACTGCTGAGATCACGAAGCAAAAAAACAAACTATGGACTAGTAAATTAAGAAGAGCTTGTGTGGGCAAGTCTGCCTCATTCCCTCCAGTTTTTGTAGTAGGAAAGGTGCCATTATGAGGTGGCTAGAGCGAGTTAAATACCTTTCAAGTGTGTTCTAACAATTAGTGGTATTATGAAAAAAAACCCCTTGGCATTTGCTTAAAAAGAAAAGTTGTCTTATTTAACTACAACTCCAATGTTTAAAGTATTAATAGCTGCCTATGCCACTCGTTCCTACATGCTTACATGCTTTTCAAATTGCATTTGGTAAAGCTCAGTCCATCTGTTTTCCCACACTCCATCAACACATGTAACAAAGTGAGCAGAGGCTACCTACAGTAGGGTTGTGTTTTGTTCAGAACTTTCTGCTTGCATACCAGAAATTCAATGCTAATTCAACATGCTGTGGGCACATTCAAGCTACAAAAGGAGGGGGCTCAGGAAGGGGAGGGGAGGAAGGTTTTCACTCATCACCATACACACACTTCCAGACGAAAAAGTGCCCGGGAAGGATCTGTGCATCATGGAAGCCTGGTTGCATACCAGTGCCTCTCAACTCCAGGACAAACCTGTTGCAACACGACAATATTATGCAGCAGAAACTGGACAAGCAGCTGCTAGTTCACTGCACTAACTTCAAAACCCATAAATTTTCTTTTCAAACCCATCCAACAGGACAAAGAGAAGTCTGCTTGAGATTCATCACAAGTTCCAGGCTGGTGGCTAATTTGTATGAAAATAGGTATGGCGGTTCCTGTAAATAGCTCTCCTCAGATACCCTGTAGGTAAGTGGCCTGGGAAGCATTTGAAAAGAGATCACCCCCTAATATCAGCCTGCATCAAGCCTAGAAAGAGACAAACATTTGGATGTGCAGCCCAGAAGGCGTGGTGAGGTACGGGGTCTTCATAGAGACCCAAGGAGGAGAAGGAGCAGAGGCAGAAAATGAGAATGTGCTAAGGCTGTTTGTGACTTTTCAGGTGAATTCTTCACCAGCCACACATCCTGGTCCTCTGCTACTGCTCCTCCATCCTTGCCTGTCCCTGACACCCCCTCCATTGCACCAGCAAACCAATTTCAGCAGCCGCATTCTGTGAACCAGATTAACAGGTCTGGCTCCAAAAGAAGGAAAAAAAAACCAACCCAACCTAAACCATTTAAATTGCCAGGCTATTTTTAAATTCTTCAGTGTTGCACAACATGGCAGGTACAAGTGAGGGGGTGGCGTTTATCAGCACAAGATAAGGGCAAGTGGAGAATGAGGATGCTCTTAGTGGGTAACACCAGGAAAGATTTTGTCAAGTGAAATGTACATGGTAACTTTCTCCTCCATTATAGTTCCCAATGGCTGCTTTGCCTGTCATTGCTTTCAAGATGGTCTGATTCTGGAGTCATATTAGCCTGTGTGCTAGCACAGACATTTAAAATCACTTCTAATGTCTTCAAGCTTCTACATTTTGACTTATAAAAATATTTAAATAAATCTACCTGCTCTTAGAAGAAAGCCAACCACACACAAAATTGTCAGGATTTATTTTTTTAAGAATTCTTTGGCAGGGACATATATCAGGGTGCACAATCTACATCAAATGCTAGTTCCGCACTGCATGGCCACCATTTATGTTATGAAATTGTCTGAAAATACCTGGAGAAAGACACTGTGTTGGACAAACCTCAGTCAGAATAAGGACTTAGACAAATGAAATGGCACTACCATCCCTGGAAGCACTTTTAGGTGGAGAAAGGAAGTAGCTATCACTTAAATCTTTTGTGTAAGAAGCTTTGGAGGCTTTTTGGAAGCAGAAACAATTTTCAAAATCCACAAAAGAAAAAAAATTGGAGTTAAGTCACTATGGGATTTTTACTAATGTAACTTTTCATGTTTGCTACACATCATGAAAGATGAATTGCTGAGCATTTACTGCTAGAGATCAGAATGGACCCTTAAAATACCCCCCCTATTACAGATGGGTTTTGGGGGATGCATGTGGGATGCTACATGCATTTATGATTAAACACACTGGCAGTAAGCACCTGCATGGGCTCTGGATGCCATTTGAATATCAGCCAGGAACCCTGAAATGGTGCTCATAGAAAAAATTCCTCCCATCAATATAAAGGTCAAAACCTGACCTCATGCGAAGCCTAGATTATGAGTATTTTTCCCCATTTAAAGCTTTTGTGCTCTAACGTACTGAATCCTAGTTTGAGCTTCAGGACTAAAGGTTATTATTTTAAAATATGGATCCCTACTTCATTCATATCTCCCAACCATATATTCAATGTGACTATAAAGCCTTCCCGTGGTCTATGCCACTGTAAAACCTGGAATAAGAAAAAGCAGTTCCCATTCAACTTTTGCTCTTCATGGGAAAGTCCTCATGGAAGCATTTATTCTTTGGCTAAAGATTTCGATATTTGGTTCAAAGTATGATATTCCACTCCTACTCAACTGTAAAATGTGGTGAGGCAAAAATTTAAGCCCAGTTTTAAGCTTCTTAGCCTGCCCACTATGTTTGAAGTACAACTGGTCTCCAAAACCTGTGTCATGTTGACTTAAGTATGGAGCTACACTGCTTGGCCAATGAGTGTTATTTTCCTCAGCCTTCCTCATCTGGAGCTCTTCCTGGTGGCATCAGGGGTGCTTACAGCCCCGTAAACTTCGACTCCCCCCCACCAAAACAATCCCTGCACCTTGTGGGATTTCCCAACCATGCAGCATGGCTGAACTGAAGGGCCAGCAAATCTCTACTTCCACTGTGTTTATGCTTAGTGGCACAGAAACCCCGTGCCAATTAAAAGAGTTTATTTGGTGTCACCATGATTTTTTTTCCCCACCCACAGAAAATTTATATATATATTTATACAAAGGGGAAGAAGGGAGCTCTGCATGCACAGGAGACAGTTATGAGTTCTTCCTTAGCTGTTCTGCTGCTGCTTGCAGTCCCTTGCAGGGATGGGGTAAAGTGAAAACATGTTACCCTATGCCTCATAGTTACACAGAGGTTTTCTCCAAACAGCCTGGAAGTGAATAATGCTAGGAAGTCCATAAATGTAAATGGCAACAGAAGATTGAGAGCAGAATTATTTCATGGTGCAAAATCACCCAGGTTCAAAGAAAATCCAGAAAGATGGGCTATTGATCCAACTCTCAAAGCCGGAGTAACAAAACTATCTCTTCCCTCTGTGCTTGGTTGACTTTTGCTTATGAATAGTGAAGAATTTAATAGCAACCTGGACCTTCCAGCCTGCTTTTGACATCTATGTAGCAGGCCCCGGATGCTTGCAGAGGCTCACAGCATCTTCAGCTCCAAAAAACCCTTGATTCTGTTAAGATGATAGCAGAGAATAGCCAGACTTTCATTCATTGCTTTCACAACATCAGCCAGGTTGTAATTTGCTGGGAACAGGATGAGACTATCAAAGCAGCACTGGGGAATTCTGTTCACTGCTATTTTTCTTCCTAAGCCCAGTGTTTGCTTGAAAATGTATCACTTTATCTAGGAGAGATTTTCATTCACAAGCAATTTGTCAAGCGACTTCAAACTTCTGGGACTGTATTGATTCCAGAGCTGCAATTGCAGTTGTCAGCAACATGGGCTCCTGCAATCTGTTAAACACATTCCTTGAAGGTGGTTAGTATCCTCCCTTCTCTTTTCCTGTGGGAAAGACAGCCACAATGGGCTCTCACTCACCATCCTCTGAAAGGCTTCTCTGGGATAGTTTATTATACTAAACCCTGCTGGTCTTTGCCCTTCCTCCCTGTGAGCCTGCCTCGCAGCAGAGCCAGCTGGACTGGCTGATGCCTGGCTGTAGCTTGCTGACTGATGGCTATCAAGTAATGGATCAAGCCAGCCACAGGGGCTGGAAATCCAATGCTCGCCACCTCTGCCACCCCAAGACAGGGACAGCAAAGCCCCAGGGGCAGCCAGGGTGCTATAGGCAGAAGGTAACCTCAGCTTAATGCAGACAAGAGCAAAAATCATCCCCTCAGTGTACGTAAACTCAGGATAAGAAGAGGGTTTTTTGTTAGCCTTTTTTTCCTCTTTTGAATACATCTAACAGGACTAGAACAAATCAGCACTAAAATGCTTGATCCCCCACATATGGTCAAAGAGCCAAAAGCCTGGTAGTTCAGTTGCTGTTCCTTGCTGCTGCCTTACTTAATTCTGGCTGTGGCAATGCCTCTCCTTAAGAAAAGGCCCCGAGTCACACAGAGCATTGAACAGACTCAATCTTAGGTCCCTTTTTCTTCCATGTGTCTTTCCTTTGCAAATTAAACCCTTTTTCAGACATAAGAGCAAGGTGAAATGAGGTATAAGAAATCACTTGGGCTGCTCGGCCAGCCCTCCAGCTCATGGAGCCTGGCAGAGGGCCACCGAGAAGCAACGGTGCTGTGCTGATTTGCACCAGCTAAGGCTCTGCCAATAACCCTTTTAAGGATTTGGAAAGAGTCCCTGTGAACTAACAGGCTGAGAGATTTTAATCCGAGTGAAGGGGAAGGGCGATTCTGCCTGACCTTTGCCTCCTCTGAAGGAGGGGGAAGGAAGGCGGGAACAGTCGAGCAGAAATTATCTGAAATAAAAGCAGGTGTTGGCACACACAAGGTACTGCCTGGAAAACAGAAAGCTGCTGCAGCCTAAACCAACATTCCTTCATACCAGAGAGATGAATAATATCAAATAATACATGCAAAGAAAACATACACCATTCTCATTGATGCTCTTGTTCCTTCCCCTTTGCACTTCTCAACTATGACCAACATCAAAGACAAGGCTATTGCAGCGTGTAGCAGAGGCATTTGTTTGATTTGTTTTAAATAAAAATGCAACAAACTTGCCAAAAATAACACTCAAAGTATTTGCATCAAAACAATCCCACCAAGGGTGAAATGTGGACAAGTGGCACCAGGGCTAAACTCACGACAGTCAAAGCCGAGGAGGGATTACTTCACTTTGTTGTAAGAAACTCCTCTCTAAGCACTTTCTCTTTCAACACTGCTGAAATTGTTGCTAGCAACGAAGCAAAGCAAAAACAGAACAAAATTTGGATCTAACATGCTTTCAGCAAGAGCAGGCGTTAGCTGGCAGGCTGCATGGCCAAGCAGACCTGCAGGGTTTCTGCCAAGCTATGCCAGAAACACAATATATGCAGTCAGACCTTCTGAAAACTCTGCAGTTTGCCTTTAATTAATTTTACTGTCATATCATCTAGCCATATTCAATATTCTTTACAGGAACTGCTATGGATATCACAGTTATCATGAAATTATCAAGGGCAAATGGCATGTTTTAAGAGCAGCCACTTAACTGCAGCTCTTTTTACCAAACTAACTCAGTTAGAGACCACCTTTCTCCATAGGCATCATACACTTAACATCAAAGGCTGCTGACTGTGTTTCTAGAAAGGTGTATAAACGCATAAATGGTCCTGTATCTCCTTAGAAAGTAGAAGACATTGGATAAATGCTAAGTGCTGTTGAGAGAGCAGGACATACTAAAGGCATTCACGGAAACACCAGTGTACAGACAAGACTGATGCATATATGACTGCTATTATATAAATTACATTGTATTAGTCATCATGTTCTTCTAGATATTACAATCCCTTTCTCTAATGAACTGCAACTATAAGCTACTCTGATTCTCTAAGTAGGTCACAGGATACTGGGACATGAAAATCCTTCCATCTATAGGCAGCAGCTACAGCAAGAAGTACAAAATAAAAACTATTTGTATTTCATCTGATTGACCTTGTTTAGCTGGTATGCTTGGCTTGATACTCTTTGCATGTGGAGAGGAAGAGGCAGCCCAGCCTGTAAGTCTATGTTTGTATATATTGGGAGAATAGGGAAGTAAGAAGCAGAGAGAAAAGTGTCACACTGAGCTCCCAGGGGAGCAAAATCACTTGGCTACTATTAGAAAGCCTTTCCCAATTTCCAGTCCATACCTGACCACCTCATTGTTGGATTCTGCAGGGAGTCTGGGGTTTTCAGTCTGTGCTTATTTTGGGGGTAGTTAATGGCATTTAATATCCCAAGAGTCACCCATGACACGACAGGATTTCCCACACTGGTTTTAGTTCTATAATGGTTTTCCCTAGCAGGTACCAAAAAGGCACTGGGCTGTCCTCTAGCCTCTCTTGAAAGTCCACCACCTCCCCCATCCTAATCTTATTCTTGTTTTAAACACAAATTAACTACCCAGACCAAATGACCATAGACCTGATTTCCAGTACAGCCCTAAGTACAAACAGCTGTACAGGCACAGGGTGGAAGTGGGGAACTATAGCAGGTGCCTGTGAAAGAGGGAGCAAAGCAAATATTCCTGAAGCCAGCTTTGTGGATGAGGAAAACAGTCTTGGAAACAGTTTCCTAAATACAAGTATACAATAAATCATATTGGTATTTCATTCCCTGCCTGTACTTTCTACTCCACTGCCTATATCAACTTCTCATTCACTGTACTTACAAACGTTTTAAATAAAGTAATAGAGGTTATTTAACTAAGGCTCTGTTCCATATAAAACCTTCTCCCCTGGGTGCCTCTGATTCATTTTGGTTAAAGCTTAATAAAGTAATACACATTGATAGGCCTTTCTACATTTCTCACTGGAGGCTCCCCTCTCCTCCTGCCAGCCTCGGCTACAGAAACCCCTCAATTTAAAAAAAAAAATCAGTTGAGATTCATTTAAAGAACTCTTCCTCCTCTTTAACTTTTGCAATTCATTAGACCTCCATAATTAAACCAATGGGAAATCTTCCAGTTCCCCAGTGGGTTTTTGTTAGCCAGAAAAAAAAAAAAAGTTTTCCTGCATGTGCCTTTCAGCTTGCACTGAGAATCCCAGGCTTTTCGTGTGAGCAGCTGCAGCAGGGTTACCCAGGGTCGGCTTGGGTAGGAAGTGAAGGTTTCCTCCAGTCAGATAGGAGGAACATAGCCATGGTTGGCAAAAGGGAGAAGAGAAAACAACTTCCATTCAATTCAAAGTGCTTTTAAAAAGAAAAGCAACAAGAAACATTTCAGGAAGGGACTTTGCTAATGAAGAATGATGAAGAGAGGAAAAACCAGAAAAATCTAGATGAAGTGCTAAATATTCAGCAAAAAATATTAACAGAATCCAAATAAAACACTGACACAAACTTTTTATTTTATATCTATGCAAACAGCCAGGGTAATTTAATGTTGCAAACCTGCTTAATATCTTTCTTCCAATCCTCAGTTTCAGCTGAAGCAGCTTGGACTCACACGGTCCCTCCATCCTTCACTAAGCAACCTATATCCCTAAGAGCTTAGCATTCCAGGCTTCCCAGGTGCACGGTTACGCACGACAGCACGAGCCAGCACACGTGGCCTCTTTAGACCAGGGCAGAGACGAATATTCTCCTGTCCCTCAAAACAAAGTGGACAAGGGACAAAACCCGTCTTGAGAGCCTCTTCACTGCACTACCTACCAGCAGCCACCTCATATGGGCTCAAGTAAATCCCAAGGGAGTATGGGAAGATGCCCAGCTCAGAATGCAGGTATGCTCTGCAGGCTTTGCTGCATCCAAGGCCCCACCTCTCTGAGGACTTGAAAGTCAATAATAAACAAAATCATCCTCCTCTTCCAAAATCCACCCAAAACTCTAAAAATGCACTATGACTTGCAAGGTTCTTGGACTTTCAATTTCCATCCTGTTTATGAGAAAAAACTATTCTCACTCATAGAGGAAAATCAAAGCTGATCCTTTTTAACATTACTAACCCCAAAAGCAGCTCTTTATACTCTTCAAAGCCTGCCCCCCACTTATATACATGCTTTTTCTCTTTGTCCAACATGTGCCACTCATTAAAATCTCAGGGAGACAAGTTTGCAGGAACACCTGATAAAAATACCTGCAGAATTATTTTCAGTACTGGCAGTATTCATAAATCTTCCTCATTGCATAGGGAAAAAAACAAAAGGATAAACCAGGCTTGAAAATGTTTGCTTAAAACTTAAAAAGAACATATGAGCAAGCTGGGTTTCTCTTTAGAAGAAAAAAAAGAAAAAAACCCATGCAGCACCTGGCAAATTACAATAGCTGCAGAAACTGAAACTCAGTTTATCTCCAGAAAACTGCAAGGAAGATATGTAGTAGAAGCTACTTCAGCATTCCGCAGAGGCACAACAGCCAACAGGGATGTGACACAGGGATGAACTGGTGGTCTAGATATTTAACAAGACAGACAAAAATAAGCATGTTTCTTTCCCTCCCCCCCCACTATGTATCAGTGTTATGGCAACCAAATAACTTGGTGCTGTTTTACATATTCTCACTATTTTCCTCCCAAAGCATTAGCATATATACGACACACATAAATAGATGTTCAAATAACCTCCAAACCCAGTATTGATAGGTCATAGATCTTGTTTATCATGTTTTGATCCTACAAGCTGAACATCTCACTGGGAAACCACATACCTATAGAAAAAAACCCAACTAAACAACTCTTACTATTTGGTTCATGACAAGATTAAAGACTTGAAATGCAGACATTAGTTTCTTGCTTCAGACTACACCAATCCTGTAACAGCAGATCCCTGTTGTGAAATGAAAAAGAGTACAACTCAATATGCTATTCATGAATAATCCAATGTGGATACAGAGTTATTCAGCTACAATGCAATTAAGAATGAAAAAGAGAGGGTAACAGCGGTAAACACCCAGGGATATTTTGAATTTAATTGGGATTAGCATGTAATACTCTTATAGCCTTTTGAAGAGAGGCTACACAGTGGCATACTGAGAACACAGGCATTTGAAAGCCTCAAGCACCTCATTTAATGATCTTTTCAGCTGGCATAAGTTGCTTTCAACAATGGGTTCATTTGCAGGGAGTTTAACCCAGCACTGCTGCTTGAAGCTGAACTCTGCTGGGGGGAGCAAACTCCAATGCTGAAGTACATTTTGCAGTTTCAGGGCAGTGGAGCTGAAGCATGTGAGGGTATTTCTGAAAGCCCATGACCCAATCACTTTCCTCACACTCAGCTCCTCACACACTGATATACTACATATAACACCAGGGAGTGCTCACCTTGACGAGAATAGTGGAGGAAGACACATTTGGAGTGTTGCCAACATGATGGGGGAGGTGTGTGCAATGCACCTACACAGATTCTACTTGGAGAGCAGGTGTCATCTGTGTGCACAGTTCTTCTAGGGGGATATATAAATAAGGGGCAAATAATCAATGACTATTTTCAACCTATGTTTAGGGAAGATGTATAGGAAGAAATCAGGCAGCCCTTGATGGTTTGTCCTCTGCTCACAGATGTATTTACCAATAACTACCAATGTTCTAATACTGCCCAAGCTGTTTAAAAGCTGCAAATATCTGCAGCCTGTTTGCAAGAGCAGAGCACCCACTGGCATCTCAGACAGTCGTGCTGTTCTTGCCTTGAAGAATGCCTCAGGGAAGGGAAAGGGCTGGTTCAGATTCCGTATCACTGTTATGGGCCCCAAAACATAACCAGCAGCTATCAAACTCACAGAGGGCATCTTCGAGGCTCTCACAGGCCTTAGCAGAAGGGAAAAACAGAAGTACTATGAATTTTACCTTGTGAATTTCCACAGCCTGCTCATTTTTTAGTGAACGAGCCTACAGGAGGATAGCAGGGAAACTTGGGCACACAGGGGAATGAAAAGTAAGGGATGTCTTTGATATTTTTTCCCTTTCAACCTGCTTCAGATGTCTCCTTCAGATCGAAAGTGTCAGAATGGTTTTATAAAAGCCAAAGTTTGCGGTAGGGCTCTCACTGCAAAGGCACTACTGTCCTTATGCAGTCTTTGAAGATTTTCTTCCAAGCTGTTCCCACCGTGCATCTCCTCAGTTACCAAACCCAGTGGGAATCAGTTGCACATGTTGCCTCAAGTATTTCTACAACTGCACAGCTTTGTTTGTATGTGGTGGTAGTGGGGGAAATGGCTTTATTCTAAATATATCTTCCTCTTACATCTGGGTGAAGAAACAGGGATGAGGTTATCCTTTTAAGTGCTGGTAACCGGGTCTGGTATATTTGTTATTGCTGCACCTCTGAGAAAACCGAATCAGGGACTGTTGTACTAAGTGTTGTTTTTCTCATGTAAGGACAATCTCTGCTCTGGTGAGCTTATACAAATCCACCTTCTGCCAACAACTTAGCAAAACACGGAGCACATATTTCGCTGACTTATGTCTGCAGCAGTCCCATTGAAATCAATGAGGTTGACCTACTTGTAAATGGAGCAGAATTTGATTCCTGTGTTTATTTGTAAATGGCTATGGAAGAGGCTGACCAAGTCTGCATGGATAAAAGATAACCCAGAACATCAGAGGCAGCTTCTGCTTGGACTAAACTTCAGAGGGTTTGATGACAGAACATGGGAACGGATGGATGAATCCTTACAAAAACAGCAACTGGACTTAGCAGGTTTGCTTTGCTAACCTGAAAAATGCTCAGGGAACTCCCATGCTGGGAGAATTCATGTGATCTCACTATCACTTACTTCCCATGTTATCATTTTTCATTTCTGCATCTCACTTGAATAAAAGGAAACCAGTTGCAGATAGACACACACCAATACCACGGCAGTGGCAAGTGGAAAGCAAAAGGCAAATGAAAAACCAAGTAAAAGGTTTTTGGCTACATCATGCAACCAGCAAGGCAGCACAGCCTGAGACATGCTTCATCAGCCAGCCAATTGCAGCTGGCCTGAGCATTGAAAGCAACACAGCAACGCAGACCCAAGCATGTGCCCTGTATTGTAACAAGAGAGTTACAATTAGTATTGGCCAAGCAACTTCTGGTTGTCACACATTTAACAGGGATAGGAGAAATGAAGGGACATAGCTCAGAGTCAAGATAATGAAAGGTTTGGGCTGATGACTAGGACTAAGACACCAACACCGCCGTTTATCTGTAAGCACCCAGGAATCCCGGGAGCAGCTGCAACAGTTGCTGAGCTCCTACCCCAGGTTCAGGAAGGACCTTCCTTGACAGCCTGCAAATTCCGCTCCACAGGGACAGGAAAGGAAAACACCTAGATGAAGCCCCACCTTCATCTGGAGAATACTTCCAAAGCTTGCATCTCAGCTGCAAAAAGGGGTTTTTGGAGACTACAAGTTTTTAAAAGCCTGGAAAGTATAAGCACGTAAGAATTGGAAAAACCCCTGTGACCTGCGTTTGGAAACAGCTGGAAATAAAGCATCTCTTCAGCATCTCGCAGAAAGCAAGCCAGCCTGCTGTCAGAGCTGACGGAAGCTGTAGTTCTCACTCATTGACTAGCCGGTGTGGTGGGTTGAGAGACAGATAACATCATGTCTGCACCCTCATTTCAGAAGGAAAAATCTGGGCAGGAAAAAGGTATACTACCATTAAGTGAGCAAATACAGAAATTATTTCAAAGCTCACAGGGAACAGAGCAGGAAAAGTCTGAGCATGGGCAAAGTAAAACATCTTAAAAATGAGCCTTCACACAGGGCTCTCCATCATTTCCAGGATACTCTAAACCAAGCTGGCATGCTGCGATACGAAGCCAGTTTTCACTGGCACACAGTAGCTCCTGGCTTTCAGTGATTTCCAAACTCGGCAAACGCTAGGAGCCAGGAACCACTACCTCTCACAGACACTGTACCAGCATGCTTAATTTGGGAAAGGAAAATACAGTCTGGCACATTAGCCCTGAACAGCTGCCAAGCCCTGCTCTCATCTATGCGGTGCTGGAGCTGGCCAAAAAATAAGGGGAAAAAAGTCCGACACCAGGTTGGATTCCCTCAGTAACAATCCCCCTTCCCAGCCACCTCAGTTTCAGCATGCTTACCTCCTTCTGAGCATTACAGGGAATCAGAGCTTATATTCAGAGCTAACAGGAACAATAAACCACAAGCAATCTGGGAGAAATTCGGAGTCTGGTAACACAGCACAAAAGGGAGTCTACAGAGGTGCTTGAACACCCTATAATGTTGAAATAACCAGTTCTGGAGATTGTGCTAAGGCTTGGTTCACCATCCTGCTCGATACCACCACCAAGTACCACCACAAAAATCTTGCCTTCAAGGCTGCTCCATAGTGCACACTCCTGTGCCTAATCCAACTATAATTAAATAAATTGTATTTCAAATGGGAAAATTTCAAACCTATTAAGAAGAAACCTGCAGCTATTATATGGATTAAGAAGCATTTTGCAATTATTAATACATGTGTTATTAATAGATGTTAGGCCTAATCAGAAGAAAACCCCTACGTGTTTGAATAGTTTACTACAATCGCCTGGATCTTTTCAGAAGTCTCAAAGTAAACAGGTCTCCAGAAGGGAGTTTTATAAAAATAAAGGTATGATAACAAATGTGGAGAGAGCTGTATTTATTTACATTTTAAACCCTAGGAAGCATTGATGTCTTATTTCATAACATTCTCTACAAGCAGGAAGACTAAACCAAGCATTTTGGGTGGGCTTGTTTGGGTTTGTTAGGGGGGTTTTTTTAAAGACATAATTTTGTAATTTAATCACTTGTTTCCAGGATACTTGGCTTTGAAGAAAATGTCAATTGTCATCAACTGACACTGCTGAAAATGGAATAAAATATGTACTTGTTTGCAAGTACATACAGGATCTTCTATTTGGCTTTGACCAGTACTAACCAGCAGTGTTTACCCTCAAAAAACATGCTCCAGAAAACAGACTTAAGTACACATGCAAATGTCTTTGCTTGCCATCTTTTGTCGCAAATACTGCTAATAAAAGCTTGAAAGTTTTCTGCATTCACTGAAGGAAGTGCAAGAAGAAAGGACTCTGGTAACACACTGTAATGCAGGACAACAATACGGTGTGGAGACCACAGAGCATAATTTAAAGCTATTCTATACATCCACAGTCTCATGAACTGCTTTTAGCAACAACTACAATTCCTATGCCCCACCCCTGGAAGAGTTCAAGGCCAGACTGGATGGGACTTCATGCAAGTGGAAGGTGTCCCTGTCCATGGCAGGGCAGTTGGAACGAGATTACCTTTAAGATCCTTTCTAACCCCAAATATTCTATGATTTTATGAAGGACACAAGTAACGATGGAGCACATTTGCTTCCATCACCCTCCAGTGCTCTCACTCGGTCACACCAGGCCATGGAGCAGCTGATGGGTATCTCTGTCCACTGCATCAATACTGGCTGCCCCAGTGAGTCAATCAGCTCCAGGCCTCTCACTTTTCTCCCAAACCTGAATCACCCTGGAGTTTTCAACCCCAGGAAGGAGCTCATCCTAGCTGCAATTTCAGTGGGCAGTGGTGGAACCAGCAGCTGGGACCAGCTTAGAGGGTTTTCTCATGGGGATGAGTTCATGTGTGCTGTCTCCTCAACCCATTCATTCCTCAAACCAGGAAACAGCAGACAAAGTAAGGTGTCTTCCCTGGTCAAGTAGTAAATAAATTTCTTTTGAAATGTTCCTACCATTTATACTCCTCAAGACACCATCAATCTCAGAAAAACTAACCAAAGCTCACGAGAGTTCAAAAGATGTTGTCTTAGATTAAAAAAATAAAGGCCTATCTTGGATAGATAAACTATTGACAAGGTCTTAGGGGGAAAAAAAAGCCAGGTTTTTCCAATGAACCATGTACGTAAGGGAAGTGCCTCATTCCTGAAGCTGTATTGATTTTTGATGCTTTCTTGCTTCCTTTTAGGTTCAATCACCTAAAAATTAACTGCTCAGAAGTGGAAGATAAATATAAAAACACAAAGCCACTCATTCACAGGAAGCAAACCTGCTTGGAAAGCAGCAGCAAACACTCTGCTGATCCACTGCCCAAAAGAGCTTTGTTTTAAGTGTGTGAAAGAGTACAAAAACTACGTAAATAGGGCCCTGTTCTTACAAAACCTTAATATTCTGGACTTAAGTTGCTAACTTTGTGACTTGAGGGAGTTGAGCAGCTGGTCTGTCACACAAGAATGGCCCAGCCTCTCGGACACAGCATAGACTAAACAATGATAGCCCACTTTCAGAACCTGGCAGAAGTGTCCCAGTCTCACCCCATCCTTCTTTAACCACAGGCTCCCTCACTGATCTCTTTATTTAACATTTGCCACCTGCTTACTGCTCACTGCCTAAAAGCTGCCTTAGTCTCTGGAGTTGCAAGAATGCTGCTTCTCTCACAACCCAAAAACCTCGGTTTTCTCAGAGAACAATGGAATCATCTTTGCTCTTTCTCATAATGCGTTTGAACAAACAATGCTTTCAAGAAGAAACAAAAGACACTCATATAACCAAATGAACAAATAAAGACAAATTCCACCTTAACTGACCATCCCTAAGTGGACAAGTATCCCTCTTTTATAGTGCTAGCACTGCCCAGATGAAGGGGCTGAAGGTTTGTGAAATAATTGTGATGTCCTCATGGTACCCACCTTGCTCCTCCTCTGTCTTCCCTTAGGAGAAATTATGAGTTTGTATTTAATTACTTAATATTTTAAAGCAGTAGTACTGCTTCACATATCTTTCCCCCTGGAATTTAGCTAGGGTCAGGTATTGATAGTACCTAATGAAAAGCTTTGAGAGGAGTTCATGATCAGCTATCATTTTCAAACATGTTTTGGTAAAGAACAGAGATGCGCACAAACACAGCAAGGAAAATAAGCAGAAGAATATGTTAAAAGCCCCTGTTTTTCAGGAGTATCATCAGAAGTTAAAGTAACAGGAGGAGGACATCTTCTGTCCCGTAGTTTTCCCATATTAGTCCCCTCTCCCCTTCTTGCTGGATGGTATAGAGAAAACCCAGGCTCCTGTCTAAGATGTGCTTCCACTCCAGCCCACTGGAGCTCAGATGTTTTACAGGCAGCCACCGAATAGTCATGTAAAACATGGCAGACCCAGCTACTGGGTCACTTGAAACCAAGTTAATCTGAACAATGTGCGATAGGCCAGAGGAAAAAGAGTGGAGAGGGGAATACAGGTCCAACATTCACCCTGGGAAGTTAACTCTGAAATTAAACACAGCTCTTTCACTTGCTCTAGGAACTATAAGCCATGCTGGAATAAAGCATGTCTCATCCCTGCTTTCCCTGTAGGCATTTCCATGGGTTGTTCTAGAACAGGATCTTCAGGGCTGTACCTCATTATCAGCCTAAGCACCATCTTTTCTAAGGGGACCTTGGTCATGCCTGGGACCACTGGTAACCCACGCCAGAAACGAGCATAACAGGAGTTCACCTCTGGACTGCCCCACTTGCAGATAGTGCAGGCCCAGTTGTACACAAGCAGAATTTCATGCACCGAATCCTTGTTTTAGCTGCTCTAAGTTCACTACCCCCAACAATGTAATAGAGAGGCATGATTTCCCATTTCAGTGCATGTACATTCTCTAGCTGCAGGGGACATTAAGCTTCCATAAAGACTATTTTAAGAAGTCAGCTCATCTCCTTTTTTTTTTAATTCCTATACTCTACTCTGAAATTCAACAAAACAAGACAATTTGTCATTAATCTGTCAATTCAGATAGACCCACTGAGCTAAGATAATGGTATATATTGAGTGGCACAAAAGTTAAGAATTATGCTGAGCCAAGAATGCGTTAAGCTGCCATGAGAGATCTGTGGTGTCTCAGCATGGTATCACATTGTAATTTCCATTCAAGGGAGACTCTGTCAATCAAGATGTGTTAGAAATGATCTAAGGTTTCTGGTGTTGCACAAAAAGCTCTCAAAACACCAAATTTACGCCAATGCTTCAGTTCTAGTTTTCTATATAACAGAGATTATGTCAGTGGTTGGGATGTTCAGTGCTATCATAGCACAAACAAGTCAAAACACATAAGCAAAAGCAAATTAAGAGATGCCCCAAAATTGAAATGCAAATATTAGAGCATGTTGGAAAACAAGCAGCAAGTCAACATGGAGTAAAGTGTTCTGGTCATACATGGCAGACTATACAACAAGCCTCATCTCTAAAGCAAAGCAAAACAAACATGTATTTTTCCTTAAAGAAGTGTTAGAGGACCCGTAAATAAAGGTTTTGTCTACAAAAACCCCAAAGAATAAGTACCTATCAGCTCTTCTAAAAGAGAGGTGAAACCTCCGGCTGTAGCTAATGGCAGCCCATGATGGGCACCAAATCCTCCCCCCTCCTCGGCCAGGCCCGCTGCTCATGTGCAGCCCGCAGAGGCCTCCCAAGGCTTCCAGCATCACCCGCCCCCTCACATCGCTCCCTCTCGCATTTTTTGGCTCAAGGCTCACCTGCCCCATGTTACTCCTATGACATGTTTGATCTGTGTACCCGAGTTGCCATGGAGTAGGACAAAACTTTGCAAATCTCCAGTGTTCAAACATTCTCTCAAGATGTGTCATTTTCACGCATTTTCTCAGCCTCCCTTTACATACTATCTCTCTGCCCTCCTTCCCCTCCAGCCCAATCCCTCTTCCCAGTACCTTCAAGAATAGTATATGCAGTAAGTAGTGAAATGCAGCAGCTGCTCACTTGTTAAAATATTTATATTTTTCATTTCTGCTTTACAGATTGAGCTAGTTATGCTCTCTGACCCAATATTAAAGAAGATATAGAGCTGTATGTTCTATTTAATCTAAATAAACATGCAAAGAGTCCATGGCATTTGGGAGAGACAAACACGAATGACAGGTTGGAAGATGGGACGAAAAGAATGTGCTGGCTATTTCTTTTTATAATATAATCCTGCTTTCCAATCCTTTCTTGGGAATGTTTATTTTTGTGTTAACACCACAAATTATTTTAGCTGCACTGTAAATATTTCTGTTAATTTCCTAGTTTAGTTTAAATGTCATTAGTATCCTAAATACAGAAAAAAGGGGAACTTTAAACAATTAACAATATGCAGAGAATTTTTTCTGGGATGCTGGAAAGGCTCCTGTTTGGTACTGACTCCACTCCACATCAACAGCCCAGTAGTGGTTTCAGTAACTTGCTCTTAAGCACAGTTAAAGAAATTTCCCCCAAAACACTACAGAGCTTGAGTAAAATGCACCTAATGCACATGCAAAGAGGTGCATTTTCTGCAGTGGTAAGTA
This sequence comes from Oreocharis arfaki, assembly GCA_013398015.1. Taxonomy (NCBI): domain Eukaryota; kingdom Metazoa; phylum Chordata; class Aves; order Passeriformes; family Paramythiidae; genus Oreocharis; species Oreocharis arfaki. The sequence goes on from VZRR01000417.1 coordinate 118,689, forward strand.
CAGGAATTAAGACCTGCTTGGGTTTCAGCTGCATTAACACTACTTGAGCACAAAAAGTCAGTCCATATGGAAATAATCAGTTAAATGAACACCGAAGGCTTGGTCCGAACTTTCCTTCAGTAAAGCAGAAAAATATATTACTTTTCAACTGTATGAATGACCTTAGCTCTTTTTTTTTTGTCTTTTCCAGTAGAAAACTCCCACTGTTCATTAAAGCACCTCACATACAACAGAGGCCTTAAAAGGAGAAGTGGCTCTTGCCTACGAGCAAGATGGATATCTACCCTGCCCCTACCCCTACAGACTTCTCAGCTCATGATCTGGGGAAAAGAAATTATTACTACAGGTCTCCTCTTTCTCATCTTCATCTCTTTAATTTTCCTCTTCATTTGTCTTTGCTTTTCACAGCATTAGGCTGAACTGAGGTTGGATAACATGTCAAGTGAGAGCCAAGGTTAATACCTATCCAGAGGTTTTAACTTACTTTCTCTTCTAATTAGCAATTCTCTAAGAAATGGAGGGAAGCAGGTCTTCAGGTGGGCAGTTACTGTTTCAGACTTTCACTTTCTCTGTGGCAGAGACCCACAGACGTGCCCTTATCCAGCAAACAGCTGAGGCAACTGAGTCTCCTCCCATTTCCTCCCCACACTTGTCCTGGCCCTACCTCTGCTAGCAGGAGCTGATGGACCCCAACACTGAAACTCTTGGCTTACATTTCCTTCCTATCCTGAGCATGCCACCCAGGTTTTAATTCCCAACAGCTGCAGTGTCCATAGCTTATTTATGGAGCCAGAATTACACGTACCATACAAGGGAAGCAGACTATCACATGGGCATAAGGAGCTCTGCTTCACCGTGTTAGTTTTGCTCATTTCTGATGATCCAGCTTCAGGCAAGCCTTACTTTTTCTTCTTCTCCAATTCACAGATGAGGATAGCAAGTCTGTATGCATCATTCCTATTGCTGAGACAGTTTTCTACCCCTGTTTTGAAGTCCAGATCACTGCAGATAAAATACTGGATGGAGCAATGAAGAGGGCTGACCCGAGAAGACAGCTATATGACCATGCACACTGGTGCTGGAGGAAATATACAGCCCCCACCAATGCAGCACAGGCACATTTACAGCAGAGAACACTGGCTGGAGGAAACCTCATCATGGCAGGAGGCAAGGACACCAGCAGGAAGCAGAGGGACAAACAACTCCTCTTTTCCCCCCTTCTTGTTGGCACTGATGATGTTTATTTTACTAGATCCAGATACTCCACAAAAGGGTGTAACAACCTCTGAAACAAACTCTAACTCAGGTTATTTTCTTTATTTATTCAAACAGTGCCAGTGCTGAATTTATTTTTCACAGAAAGACTCAAGACTGTCAAGAACTGGCTGGTTCTTACATCAAAGAACCAAAAAACGCTTTAGTCCTTCACAGACAACTCAGATTACTTCTAAAGGCAAAGGCAAACCCCACCCAGGTCTTGCTATTTATCCTTCACTCAAGAACTGACTTGCCACAAAATTTCATTGGCTTGCAGCTCAGGAACTAGGCAGAATCTTCCAGCAGCTTCTTTTTCCTTCCAGAGCTACAGCATACCTATCCTTGATACACCAAAAAAGAACAGATGCCAAAGCCTGATGTTTTACAAGGAAAAATGAGCTCTTGGTAATGCTGTCCCCTGAGACATTGCTGCTGGAGCCATGGTGGGTCATCTGAACCCTCCCACCTACTTCTTTGGTTTGAACAACAGGACTGGAAAACTGTGGCTCCTCAATCACCCATGATAGGAATCCTACGGGAGGACATGAGGGGTTCAGGTCAGCCACAAGCACAGGACAGCTTTTCTGTTGGGTTACCTGGGCCAGGTGATGTGACATTTATTTTGACTCAGTGCCTTCACACCACCTTCATGACAGCTGCAGAATGGCTAGTATCTGATCAGGCACCAAGCCAACTGGTACTGAATTAAATAATTCAGCTTTTCTTACATTTTTTTGTTGTTGTTTGGGGTTTTTTTGGTTGTTTTCGGTTTTTTTTTTTAATTTTAAATAAAAGTCTTGAGACTGGATGGGCAAGGGACAATGAAGTGGGATTTACTCTTTGTGAAGCCATCACAAGGCAAAAATAATAAGCTGGGCAGAGGTGTAATATAGATCGAACCACACAATATAGATCGAACTGTCCATCAGACGTGGCCACTGTTTAATACTGCACCTCACCCCTGTCCTTCCAACCACACCTCACAAAAGCCTCCCACAAGAAACGACTTCCCCAGTCTGCCAAAAGGCTTAAGAACAGCACAAAGCTCCTCCCTGAAGAGAGCCTGAGGCTGAGGGCTTGCATGCAGCTAAAGGAAGATGCCCTGACAAAAGTCCTCCCTGTCATTGCCAGGACATGCCACCTACCACACCTCTTCTGGAGCTGGGTTTGTATTATTCACAGGACATCTTGCAGGTGCCATGACCCCTTCACCTTCCCAGTCTCTAATGCATTTTCAGACCTCTGACTCCATTATTTCAGTGTGGCTCCTGGTCTAAAGGTCTCTAAAAGAATTAATCACCATGAACAATATCTTTCTAAGGAAGAGAAACTCTTCTGTAGGCACTCAAGAGTCTTCTGTTTCAGCTGGTGCAGCAAGGTAATCCACATCTTTCCCTTCCGTTTAACTCAAACTCTTAAACAATTCTATTTAACTAATAAAGCCATACTTAATAATCTGCCTGCTGCTAGGTTCCAAAGCTAAGGCATAACACAAACATCAAGTAGATTTTCCCCCCCCTTTTCTCAAACATTCTGAGGCATTTCTTTGAGGGATCTTTAAAAGTGGGTATTTAGACTCAAGGAACTGAAAGTACATGTTTTTACAACGTAGATTACTGCAGATACACAAAAGAACAGAGAAGAGTTTGCAGACTTGGTTTGAGAGAAACCCCTCCATCCCTCAGACCCAGCGGTCTTCAAAGCGCAAGTGCAGACCCACTACTAAAGAATGTGTGAAGCAGCAAGTGGACAAGGACTAGAGCTAAGCTTTCCACCTCCTACAACCATCATTTTAGGTAGCTGAATCTGTGATGAGCCTAAACTGTAGAGCTAGATCCAGGTTTTTAGTCTAGGTCTGTCTTTACTCAAAAATGAAAATGCACTTATATGCTCATGCATGTAAATGTTTGGAGACAGCTTGTATTTTATGAAAGGATGCTGCTGTTATTACACCAGATGTCTCTCCATTTACAAGAAACTATAATAAAAATTCCACTTATTTTTTCCTTCTATTTCTAATAGGCATGCCCAAAGAGTTTCATCATTTTACCTTAGACCACCAAACAACGTTCTTTTGGCAGCACTATATTTAAAAAATCTGATGGCCTTCCTCACCTGCAAACCATCACTGCAAAGACATTTGAGATAACTAAAAAACTACTTTCCTCATTTTGACTTTTAGGCTTAAAAAGTCAGAGAGTATCTGAAAATATTTAAGCCCCAATTAAATTTAGTAGTAAAATCTTCAAGCTGTTAAGTGAGCTTTAGTATGAACTTCAGATGTTTTCAGGCACCATGAGGTTCTCCTTGAGCAGAAAATGCTAACAGAAATACGGAGTTAATCTTACACTGCTTGGTTTATCCACGTTTTCCAACACAAGTATGTCTGCTGGCAGATGTTGGCAGGAAGCAAACCACAGACCAGAGATTAAAACCATTACAAGGAGAGAGCATTGCTATAGAAAAAACCATGAAGATAGTAACAAGAAGAAAGAGTTTTCCAACCCATGATTTCTCCCTGCTCTTTTATATAGTTTATGTATCAGTTTGGGTTTTTTTACCCCTATTTCTTTTCTGGCAATCCAGCTCACAGTGCTGATTATGAGGTTCAGGTCCCCAGAGGTAGCAGTGTTGCAGTGACAGCTGATGACTCAGCTTCAGCAACTGTTTCAGAATGGAAGTGAATCCCAGGAGTATTTTGTATAACAGCCCTCCCTCCTCCTGCAGACTGCCTCCCACATCTTGTAAAAGGACTGTCCAAAATGCCTTGTCTACCCATCTACAAGGGGAAGTGGCATGGGCTGTGTAGGCAGCCTCACCTATAGTGACTCAAAAGTTAAGAACTTTAACAGAGAGGACATGGCCGGGAGGAATAAGGCCCCAAACCAAATAACTCCAAGCACACTTAACATCACAGGGGAGTAATTATGAAGGGAAAATAATCAGAAATGAGCAAAAGGCAATGTAAGCACAGTGGTTATTTCCTGTTCACTTACTTCTTAAGTTTTTTTTCTTCATGTGTAAATTGACCCCATCTGTTTTTTTCATTCAACCTCTGAAGGGAGAATATGGGCCACAGTTTAATAACAAAGTTCCCACAAGACCTGGCAATCCAGCATTATCTCAATACACGGTTCAAAAATGGAGAAGAAGGAGGAACCACTCAAAAGACATAAGAGTACCGCATGACAAGCAATCACCATTTGCAGAGACCTGTAGGATAAGAGTGAACTGACAGCAGAACGGAGAATAAAACAAATATAATCCAAGATTAAACACAGAAGAAAGAGTGTACATTGTGAAAACCAGCTCTAGCATGGCTGCAAGCAGCAAGAGGACTATCCCACAGCTACTCGTGACATGAATTTTGATGGTAACCATGGAGCACTAGCAACATTGTGAGAAAGTCACAGACTGAGGATACTGTATTTTAGAAAACGTCTCTCTAGATAGTTCTTTTAAAATCTCTTCAGATTAAACATACAGAAAATGACAAATGTAACAATCTTTCAGCAACTCTGTGACATAATGTTCTAAATGCTATCAGGTCTCGTCTAAGGAGTGCTGTTGAAGCCACTTGAGTCCCTGCCTGCCTGAGGTGGCCATACTACTTCTAACAAAGACAAGCATTTCTTCACAGGAATCCATCTTAAAATTTACTTTTACACCAGTCAGCTTTGGGTACAAGCTTTCAGAGTTAAAGACTGACAATATCACTTTTTAACAGCTATGTGCATATTGACTGAAACCCTCTGTGTGGACAAAATAATCCTTCTGTGTTATTTGCATTTTAGTGCTTTTAATACAGATTTTGAAGGTTGTGGCCTTGCTTTAGATACAAGTGTTATTCACAACTTATTTATAATAGCCTCTTCCTTAAAACGAAAAAAGTTGTCATTCGTATTTCTCCTACACACCTCGGGACTAAGGTAACCAGCCCTCCACATTACCTTGGTGCTCTAATTTGGGGTTACAATCATAAAGCACAAAGTGATTTATTGCCTTAAGATACTCTCTGAAAGGTACCCAGCTCTGAACACGGGCTCAAAAAAAAGGGGGCCTTTCACTACCAGGTTCATAATAGAAACATTCGAAAGAAAAGGAGGAATAAAATACAAAACACATGCATAACACAGATGTTGTAGGAAAAATCTGTTTGTTGCTAACACACTGGTGAAATTGGTCAAGACCATCACATCTGTTCTGAAGCACAGTTCTCACAAACATGGCCACAAACAAAGGCAAGTATCAGGCAGACAGGAGGGAAGGTATAAAGCCGTCATACCTTTATCCATGCTGACCACTGTGGAATATACCCTCATACTTCATGAAAGGCTGAGGTGCAAACAGATACCCCCCTAGAGATCTGTGACCCTTCTTGTCTGAGCGTGAGACACAGGGATGTGCTCAAAACAACTCGGCACCAGCTCCTTGGGAAAGCTGTTCCTATCTTACTGCATCCATCTGCTTCGGGACACAAGCACAAATCCCATTGCAAATTTTTTTCTGAGAAAACAGAAACAAATCAGATGCCTTTTCAGTAGATTCCAAAACCCCCCAGATATTAGAAAAACTTTAGTGAACATAGATGGAAACTATATTTTTGGAAACACAAAATTCAAGCATGTGTAAATTAAGAACAGCCAAGCACTGTCCACCCTGCAGAAAAACGCCTCCAGAGCATTCCCTCTAAGCCCTGCAGTTAGAAACAAATCATTTTGTTATACAGGCAATCAAATTCTAAGTAGAAATTCTTGCTCTTCAATTTTCATAGCAAAGTCAATGGCAAAAATCAAAAAAACCATAGTAGCTTGGTCCAGTGAGACTTGTATGTGACCACAAATATAGAGATGAAATTATAATAATCTCGGGGTACTTTCTGGGAGCAATTGTTGGATGCAGCTAGTTATAAAATAAAGATAGAAAAATCAAGTCTGAGAAAGCTTTTGATATGTTGTATTTTCCACGGAAACGCATGTAATAACATGGTACACTGAAATGGAACAGCGGGAAAAATCTGCAGTTGCCAAGGAGGAACCAGCATGAACAAATAACTCATCTTCCTCTAAACTTCACTTATGAAAGAAGGTGCTCTAGGGATCCTCAGAGGTAAAAGCCACTACAAAACAACTCAATAAAAGAAAGGCAATGTTATATAGCACAAATCTCTATTAAGATTAATTACAAAACACTGTGAAGCAATAAACTTTCCTTTGCCATGCTCAGTTGCCATTTTCTTTTAAAACCTCATGACCTTCTCACTGTGCCCTTGAATTGTACCATTAGTTATACACAATATATTGTGAACTAAAATGAGCAATGATCATTCATGCCCAAACTTTATACATAGATTTAAAAAAACATTGGCAAATGGGCTATTAGAAGTGGATGCACCGTATTGATTCCCCCTTAAAGCAATTTACAGTTAGACAGCACTATTTGCTCAGTAGCTTTAGAACAAAAATTGCTTGTATTTATCTTGTTGGCAAGGAGAAAACACATCAATGCATTAGAGCTGAGATTTGTACCTTGTTAAAACAGTGCTAAAGGACAGTCCATTGTATCTAGCACAGACCTGAACATATGCTAATGTGACAATGCTTTCAAATGTGAAGATTATCAAAAGAAATAAATATTCTGTCATACGATCGCATTTCCAAGTATTTCTCTATATTCTTCATTCTTCAGCGAGCCTTCAAGACAAGTAATTACAGAAAACGCTTTCACCTCAAGATGTCTGGAGGTTTAATAGTGCATTTAATCAAGACAAAAATATCTTTATATATGATACTTTAGCTGATGGTCCCAAGAGGAAAAAGCACATATTAGAGGGAAAACGACTACAGAGGCCAGGAGAGGAAGGAATAGGTATCCTGATGGACCAAACAGTGCATAAATCAAAAAAGGATGTCAATGTGACTAGTTCCTTACAGTAATGCAGTTTAGGATACGTTCCCTAACATGCCTCCTTCCCTCATAGGCCTCCTCTCAGACATCTTTTTCCAGGTCCATTGTTGGAATTATTAGAAAAATGCAACAGTATTGCATTTTGCTTAAATCACAGTCCACATTGCACTGGTCAGTGTTTTATTACAGATACGCAGAGGTTCTCATTGGCATGTCTAATCAAGTCACACTTAATGGCTTCAAAATCTGCCCACCCTCACCTGAAACGACTTTGGGTACACACCTTTCCACTTTTACAAACAGCATTCCTTAAAAACCCTGAGACTAGCTTAGCTGGTTAGAGCATGGAGCTACTAACACCGAGGATGTGGATTTGATCCCTGTATGGGCCATTAGCTGAAGAGTTGAACTTCATGATCCTCATGGCTGCTTCCAACTCAGAATTTTCTGTGATTCTGTGGAAAACATGCATCCAAAAAAGTCAAACAGTGATCAAAATAAGTCATAATGGAGAAAAGAGAGACTGAGGGAAAGGGTTACTTTTGCTGCTTTGGAGTAAGATTAAACACGATAATCACTATCCCTACTGACTGGTAATGTCCTTTAACTCAGCTAAGGACTGAACCACAAGATTAAAAACAAGAAGGGATGCCACTGATGACATAATAACATTATGTAAGATGACTTGAGACTGTTCCTTCTGTATCACCAACCACTGCTCCATGCCCAAGCACCTAACATTGAGTCGAGCTACATTTGTTCTACCACAACACGACGCCACAACATGATGACACCCTGATCTTGACCTGCATTCCTCTGCTGGTCTGGTTTGGAAACCTCTTATTTGTGAGTTAATGCCATCTTTGTCTCATACTTGTTACCATCAGTAGAGTATTTCCAACTCTGGTAATCAATCTTCTCATTCTGATAAATTCTGAGGTGTATCCATGCAACGGATTTACTGATTCAGGGATACAACTGCAAAAAACCAACCTCATGTGTGTTTGCAAGGAGGGAGAGCTTTGACACTAGAGGATACCAATGCCAATTAGTCCTTATTCATTTAACATTAATTATTTTGTTCTTGATGAATTTAGCAGATGTCATCAGTGTTGAAATGTCTAGAACAAGTTCAAGAGTTGGTGTCCTTGTAATTAACTGATCAGCCTCAGCATGAACTGAAAGCCCTTGATAACCACAGACCACTGTCCTTTTTTGACAGTTTATGGGAATGCATTCTAGAGAAACAGGACTTATCTCCAAAGAGCCTAGGGAGACAAGGGAAACCATGTAAATCCTACAGCCCCAAAACACTGGCAAAAACATTGAGGCCTTCTCCAAGGGGTGCTTATCCGACATTCACCATTTTGGAGGACACTAGAAGGCACGTCAGGCAGGCCTCCTATGCCAAAGCAAAAGAAAGCATCTGTGACCTCTGAGAAGAGTAATTTTTGTCACATGGAGATCATGTACTATAGGAACACTTCCAGTGACCAAACATAACTGGCATGTACTGGAGATTGGAATCAGGACACAGAACAATAACAAAAGCCCTGCAGCTGTCTCGACATCATGTGTTTGGATTGCACAAGTCATCGATAGCATTCTTCTACTGCCATTCTACAAAACAGCCTTTTCTGTCATTGATGGCTGAACGTGATTGCCTCTCACCTCTTATCAAGGGGCCTCCAGACACACCTGAGCCCGAATGCTCCATGCACTCCTTGTTCTGGCTTTTGGGTGTCCATAAGTACATATGGTACAGGTAAAACACACCACTGCACTGCACACCTTGGCCAGCAGATCAGATTTTACTCCCGTATTCACCACATAAACATCTCATCAGTTACACATAAACGCCATGACTATATATGCCTATAGGATAGGCAATCAAACAGTGTGCTTTGACAGCTTAAATGAAAAAAAGGAAGCTTTTGGGACAGGCGCCGAGCAGAGGCATACAAAAACTGCATAATATTCATCTGAAAAACAAAACAGAGCTTCAAGTCTAACTTTAGGCTTTTTACTGGCTTCTGGAGCTATACTAGTTACATATTTATCAAACACTCTAAGAAAAAAGTTGCTACAGAGATAAAGAGTATGTCACAGATGTCTTTTTTCCTTAAAGTAAATACTCATTAAAATACTGGAGATGGCTGATTTACAAAGGCCTGATCCCAAAAGTCACACCCATCCACTGACTTGCTTTCCTCAAATCAGTGTGAGATGAAGTTATTCAAAGCCTCTCCAGAAAAGCCTTAAGAAACATCCGTATTTTGTACTTTTAACTGTTTAAGAATTTACAGGCAGGACACTGTTAGTAAATAACCAGATAATACTTCCATGACACGCTCCATTTCTATCTTATTGTTAGGGAAGCTAATTTTATGACTAAAGCTCAGTTTTCAGTGAATACAGCTTTAGCACAGACATGATCCGTGGTTTGCCAGATCTGTACAGGCAAAACGCAGGGTCTCCTTCCAATTCAGGTAAGTTCCTAGATGTCAAACAGGGCATTCTCTCTGAATCAGCACTTCTGGGTCTTCAAGGTGTTTACTGAATTCTGCAAACTAAACAGTGGCAATTTGCTCAGCTCCTCTGAGCGACTAATGCTCATTCAAAAGCGAGCAGAGACATGTGAACAAGCAGCATAAGAGCCCTCCTGGAGATATTTTTTTTAGTGGGTGGAAGGTGGAGATTTTCATCCGAGAGGCTTTAGCTTAAAGAGGCATCATGATGATCTTAAAAATGGTTACCTGGAGCTCCAACCAGTGCATGCTAAAAGGCAAAGAGCACAGAAACAACAGCAGTGTCTTCTGCCCATCTGAATATGACTGCCAAGAGGAAAACTGAAACTGGTTCCTGGGAATATCAATAACTTGAAGGAGCTGCTTTACAAAACCATTTATGGCAGCTATGAGAAGAATCTAGGGGTCAGAAGACTGCGCCAGCCAGCACTAGCATGTCAGCAGGAATTGCATTAAACCAGCTGAAGAACTGCAGATTAATAGCCTCCAGGCCACTCAGCAGTGTCCTGGTTTACTGTAAAACATCTTAAAACGGACAAATTGTTTCAAAAGCTCCACAGATCATCAGAATGAGAAAAGCATAGTCCTACAAACCATACAGATACCAGACTGGTGGACAACTTCACAAGACTATTCACATGTATGGACTCAGCTTCCTTTTCAAAATCCAAGATCTTGTTCAAAACGTTAAGGATTTTTGTACCGGACAATGGTCTGGGATGGACAACTAGCCCAAGTTCTTTTCTTGGAAATTGCTACAGGGTGAAAGGAAATCCTCCGAAATTCACCATCAAGTTCTACCATTCCTCAAAATCTTTGCTTTGATCATCCATTTCCAGCTGTCAAACCACCCTGTTAATACTAGTCTGATGTCCACTATATCACTTAAGAGAAGGAAAATGCCTGTGTTTGAATAAACTACCATGCTAAAACTGGGTTGGCAACTACTCAGTGAGAACAACAAACCAGGCAAATTTTCTTCAGTACTGGCTTCATGTCCAAGGATGCATCTGTTCCTTTTCTCCTTCAAAGCCCATACCATTTAAATCCCTATTTTAACCCGTGCAGAATTCAAGTAAATCAAGCTCAGTGTGTCTTGGGACTGCAAAAGCCTTCTCACCATTTGAACTGTAAGTCTCTCCATCTTGTCCCTGCTCCAGTAGTATCAGCAGCAAAGGAAAGCAGCCAGGACAGCAGGGAAGAACTAAAAATACCTTTCATGGTATTTTCTATCATTCCATCAACCTGCCACTAAAATAGATTCTGAAAAAGGGGAATGCAGTTGTATTCAAGGGCACTTGATAGACATTTCATCTACAGATTTCCCCTGCTTGCTCTCTGAACCCATGTAAACACTGTGGTAAAGAGTTCAAGGATTTAAAAAAATTCTAAGTAAAACTTGACACAGCTATCAAACCGGACATAGGATACAAAGTACTGTTGCAGTACGTGGTATTTATGTGGTATTTATGAAAAAGCAAACATAGGAAAGCTGAAGGCATTGGTGGATGCTTTGAAAAGGGAATGCATGGGCCCATCTCGAGACCCCTTTGGCAGGAAGAAACTCATTAGTGACAAAGGGCCATGCCTCAGTGGTTAAATGTCCTGCAAACATTTAGGCTCCAGCTCAGTTGCAGTGGGATTCCTTGCATGCTTAAAGCAAAGGCAGTGTGTAAATGTTTGAAGAATGCCCCTTTGCTAACTGTAAGAGCACCAGGTATTTGTTATTGCCTTGGACAACCTGGGAACTCTCAAAGAGATGCTACATTCCTATTCACAGAGGTATTCAGCAGAACTTGGATCACACAGCAAGGCAGACAGTTTCAAAGGAAGAAGATCAAGGGAACAGACCTGTTAATGAAATGCTAGAATTCACATCTTTTGCTCTTCCACTTCAGAGACTGTCACCCGAGCCTCTTTCAGCCTCAAAAGCCTCTGACAATACATAGTTCTGTTTCGGAAACTCAAACACTGGAAAAGTATACAGTTCCCAAATACTGTCCTTAAAAATATTCTGCAGTTTTTTTTTCCTCTAGTCATAACGACAGAGCAAAGAAGAAGAGAAATTTAAAAGGGATTGTTTGGGGCTTTTCTAAGTACATTCCCTTGTTTAGGATTAGAAGATAATGACTTTTGCTTTGTTGCAGAGCAATTACAGAAATATTTCTACTTACCTAGTATCTTTTATCCTGAGAGATCCAAGGGGTATTTATGAATCATAGGCCAGAATTTTTAGCTCAGGAATGTGTATAACTGCAAACAAACACTTTCTGGGCTTGCTCAATTCAAACATTTGCACGGAAGAGCATCCAGCTACATGTTCCATTTCATCTCCTTTTAAACAAACAAAGTAGAAAACATCCTATTTGCAAAACTGATTTGTAGAAAAAAAATTCATATGTATTTGGGAAAATACTGAAAAAGTTACACTATGAAAAAACACACTCTGGTAAAATTACAAATTCAAGTGTTGTCCTGTTTCAGATTCCATAATAACTATATTTAATTACACCTGTGAATACCAATTTACCTTCACTTTCTCTGAAATAGTTTTTTTGCCACAGTACAAGAGTATCTCCCAGGCAACTCACCTGGGGGAGTGGTGACAACTGCTGTTTAATCAGTACAGCAATTAACTTAAGTTCTGCTTAATGGCTGAACATTCAACCCATGGCATGGACTGGAGTGATGTTTAACTCCAGGGATGCAGCAAAGGCAAAAGTTTAAATCACAATCTTGTTTCAGAAGAAAGTCTGATGAAGGTTAAATAAAATAAAAAGATTAAATAAAAGAAGTATCAGATACCAACAAAAGTTCAGTAAGGCTTGCTTTCAGGATTTTTTTTTTTCAGTAAGTCTGGTCCTCTTGGCCAAATACAGTAACACAATTCCCAAAGTGAACTTCCTAAGGGAAGGCTAAGGGTGGGAGGGAGAAGGAATCTTCCTCCCACTGCAAAACTGTTTTACATCCGATGGCTGAAAGAGCTTTCTGCAGCCACACTGCTCCAGAGAGCCTGGGGCACAACCAGGAAAAACCTTCCAAATACTTCCAGATGCACTGTGAATAACTAAAGCGAAAAACCCACCGAGCCATCTACCCGATTCCTGAGCAACTGAGTCTCTCGGAGAGGTCAAGAACTGGCTGTGGGCTTGGGAATGCAGTTCTCCAACCCTTCTGGGAGGTATCGGAGCTTCTTATCCAAGCTGTGAATCACAATATAACGGTTGCTGATGAGGTGGGGAAGGGCAATACAGCTCTGAAAGCCTTATGGCCCCTGTTAAACTCTGCAAAAGAAAGGCAGAGAGCCAACCAGGCATTTAACATCAGACAGTGGACACGGGTTTGATTGAAATTCTGATTTGGGGCTTGATAGCTTTGCCAGGGACCCAAATCGGGCCTTTTGAGTGTGATGAGAATCCAAGCTGTACTGTGTCATTCTTACATTTTCTTGAATAACGCTTGAATAACTGCTGTCCTACAATTAGAAGTGAAATCAGACCCTCCTTCTTTATGTAGAAGACATTGCTATTAATATTATCATTTGCATGAAAAATACCTAGATAAAGGATGCTATTCATTCTAACAAAAGCTAGGGAGCTCTTAGCAGTCACAATATAGTATTGGAGTTGAACTCTCAAGTGAACAGTTTTTGTCTATTCTGTGATACCTGCTGTTATCTGATCTTTTGAATATGAATCACTGCAACAAAGTCAAGCTAAAGCTCTGCTATTCAGAGGACAGGGCAGAAGATGCAATTCAATTTACTTTAAGGGGACATGATTCACTAATTTTTAGAAGCTAAAGAGTAGCTCTCCATGTTATATCTGTGCCATACATAAAGTTCATTAACTTCACCACCTTTCGTGTGATTTTTCAAGCCTTCCTCCTGAATGAAAAGTGAGGATCAAACCAATTTGTATCCTCTGAAAGCAAATGCACTCAAGTCCAAAAGAGATATTAAAGTGCTTGCTGCCTGTAAAAGGTATGCAAGGCACAAGTGCATTAGGGAGAAAAAAAAAGTTGGTGCATTAGTGATGGGCCTGTAACATTTCTTCTCTTTTCTTGCAAGTTGAAAATACCTTGTGAAAACAATGTGCTGCTAAAAACATCTGATTATGTGGTATCAGCTGTCTTAGGGCCACATTCAAAATAACAGAAGCAGCCTTCCCAAGAGCCACGGAATAAATACAAGAGTATATAGGTTTTAATCAGGGAGGCTGCTTTAATGCAAAGCTTCACACACAGACACACACTGCTCTTCTACTACACCACCACCCACATATTGTGCTCTTCAGAAGTATGTGCTCACCATTAAACACACAGCTTTCCGCTTTCCTAATCTGCTTTGACTTTCCAGATCTGGCCACACATGAAGTCACTCTGACCCATCAGTTTACATTCAGCCCTTCGCTTACACCTCTTCCATCGAGGACAGTGCTTGCAGGATGCAACCACATGTAATATAAATACACAGGAGAGCCCGGGGCTCCTTCTGGAGAGAGACTCTTCACCATGGAGGCTGTGGACATGGTCCTTTACCACTGTCCTTATGCCACCAGATCATCCAAAGGGAACGCTGGGTCCCACCTCTGCTGTTCCTACAGGCGATCCCAGAGCTGAAACCTTGGTGGCGAGGGCTGCTGCTGCAGAAAACTGTCTCAACTTGAAGCTCCTTCAGAGAGGGCAGGGAGCAGTTACACCAATCAAGAAGTTCAAGGCAGAGGAGGGGGAACATGTTCCAGCTTTCAGTATAAACACAAGGAGCTCTGCTCAGCCAAGCTGAAGTTTTTTTGTCTCCTTTGCAAAGCTCACAGAGGTGTTCCACATGGCGGAACAGAACAACAGGGTTGTTTAGCACCCCGGGCAAAGAGCAAATGTTTATTAACTGAGAGAAAATATTCCTGCTCAGACATGGCCTGGCACGCACAGCTCTGATGAAAAGTCTCTCCAGACACCTACATTAATCAGACTGAGCTCTTCCTTAAGACTAAAAGAAGCATCTGCTCTACACTTTCATCAGACCTTTACTCTTTTTTCCTTTTTAAAAAAAAAAAAAGTACAAGTTTTTCCATTTTAGTTTTAATTAATCCATCATTTCTACCCGTAGTAATTTGCTGGGTACATAATGGATTCAATATAAAAAGGGCCTGTTCAAAAGTTTCCTTAAAATTTCAAACTTAAACTTGCATCCCTTCTTCCATCTCTTAATAGACTTGAAAATACACTAATTTATTTTAAATCCTTCAAGAAAACATGTATGTGAAACAAATCTGAGATGAGTTTAACATCTCAAAGCTTTAGCAGTGTGCAGGTAAAATAGAATGGATGTTAGGTGTCTGTATGCAAAAGGAGCAGAGATTTCAAGAGCAGAATGTGTTGCAGAAACATTTCATTTTAAAACTAAGTACAGAAACTGTTAAAAAATTCTCCTGAAGTGAACAGTCAAAGTTGCATTCTCCATTGGTATCAGGACCACAGCACACACATAGTTTCACAGTGAAAATAATCTAAATTTCTTTCCCAAGCAATATCCCTTATTTGTACTTCCTCTCTATAGTATGGGTTGGCAATGTCCCTCCCACATGGGCTAAGTGCAACCACTAAATTTGGATGAGTAATGACCAGCTGGGCTGAAATATCTCCAGTAAAATGTTCCTCCACCACAAAGTATGAAAACTTTTTTGTTTTCTGGCTTTTAGTTCAGACTACAAAGTCTACAGAGTCAAGAAAGCACCCGATGTCTAAGCCAAAGGTTTGGTCTACAGAAAGTTCATGCTTGCTTGGTAATGCAAACAGAGCACACTATCACCTGGAAGGGACTGAATCACAGAAACAGGGTGACATGAACGAACAACACACCTTAAAAAAACCCCAGCTGAAATACAAAACACGATAAATTACCTGTACAAAAGAGGAATCAGCATTCCTCTTAGTAATACTCTAGGTCCTAATTGCACATAATGATCTTGCCAGGTAGCAAGTTACCCATCAGATCTGCCACCTCAGCACAAGAGCACAGATGCTTCTACTACAACATGCAGGTTTTCCTGAGAAAAGTAGGAAAAGCCAGTAACTATCCCAGGCAACTTAAAGTCTCTGTCCTGACTTCATTGTCTCCCATTCATTCAATTTTCTTCACAAGCAGTCTTAGAGAGAGTCTGTGACCCCAGGGCAGACATTCTGAAAAACCTAAAGATAACTCCTGGAGAGAGAAGCAGTGCTACTACGAGATATGTCTAACAGAACCCATATTCCACACCAACTGCCCAGGGGACAGCATTTTAAAATCCAAACACCAAAAAGGCCCTCCTCTCCAAAACACCTTGCTCTCCCAAATGAGGGATGAGACAACATAAGCAGAACACATATCTTTCCTCCCCCAGCCAGGGTCTAAGCAATGCACCTCTGAGTGTCTTCCACAGAATGGATTCCGTAGACGGCAGTGCTGGCCGTGGGCATTTAACTGTATGCAGGCAAGCACCAATCTGAAATTTGGGAAGGGACCCAGAAATCTCTCCCCAAAGACAAATTCATGGAATTCAATCATGTTATCTGTAAGAACTTGGAGACTTCCCAATAACAGGTTAGGACAGCCTTGACATATCTGATGCTTCAGCAAGAGCCCTGTGGGAATGACTCAGGCCAGCCTGTGCAGCTGGCAAGTATCCAGCTTCTACACAGAAGATCAGGAGAGTCCCAAGAATTTAGACGGATGGTAAGGAACAATTAACAAGTTCAAAATCAGAGCAGTTTTTCCCTTTTACAAGGGTGGGAGAGAAGACCTACTAAGGCCAAGCAGCCAAAACACATTTGGAACTGTCCTGTAGCTCTCCAGCTGTAACCTCATGCTTCTCTCCTGGAAGAAGTGAAAAACTTTAAATCCTGTACTTATAGGATGCATGGAATCCTACATGCTTTCCAAACTGCTAGTACACACAGACCCGTGCATCAGTGAGATTAGCGAATGACTTTTCTACCCAATGAAGGCTGCAAACATGAATCCACCGCAAAAATGAGTCATATCATGACAGGATCCAGCAGTTCCTCCCTGCTGCCACTTCCCCGAAATTTATAAAAAAGTGGGCTCTCTACACCGTCACCCACCCAGTCTCAGTTCAGCTCTAAATGTTCTACTACCTATAGAATAACTTCTGGTATTAAACTGCCATGGGGGGTGTTTCGTATCACTGCATGTTTGTATCACTGCAAGTTTGAAAGTTGATTAATCAACCTTCACAAATTTGCCTTAGGGAAGCAATTGTTCTTTCTCATTATTTCTGTGGGGTTTTTGCTTTTTTTTTTTTACATTTCATTACAGCCAAGACCGAGATTTTGAGCCCGTCCCTAACCAAAATGACATACCTTCTCTTTTGGAAGGTGAAAAGTAAAGATACGTTTCAGCTGAAAAGCAGAAATATCTACCTTCACATTAGTGACTCCTCCCTCAGTTCTCCGCTCTCTGTTTGCACAGCAGGATCAAATCGGGCTAACAGGCTGCACTAGGGTCGCTACCAACCTTATCTTCTGTTAGTAATCCCACATATCTTCAAGAGGCAGGAACAACTTTGGAGAGCGTAATTGTGAATAGCCCATGAGCTTAAGTGAGTGAGCTCTAGCATGGGCCTTTCAATTCATTGCACTTCCACCTGTGAGGTACAGAAAAACACCTCTTTTTCTCAACTCTGTGGAGTTCTAAGTGAATTTCAACAGAGATGCAACTGCACAGGAAGCATCTGCCTTCCCCTCAGTGAGTGGTAGGGCTGCAAATAAACATCTTATATGCTGCTCCTACTTATTTAATCAAGAGAGCTCTCATTATGTTTTCAAGAAAAAATAATATGACTGGATTTAAAAAAAAAAAAAGTAAAGGCTATGAATTTTTTTCCCCTCACACAAATATGTAAGAAGTCCTTGGATGTTCCCATAATTTTCTGGCCTTGTATTTAAAGACATTAATATGCTTAAATACCTGGGAATTAGGTTTCAATTACCAGAATCCCCCAGAGGTGTTTTTACTTTTTCTTCTTCATTATGCAAAGAACATGAAGAAAGATCAGGTTTTTTATGAGCCCACCCACAAAGGCACCAAATATGCTGACTCTTAATAACAAATTTGGAAAGGAGAATCTAGTCTTGGTGAATGTATTTTAACATTTAAAAAAAAATTTAAAAGAAAAACCATGAAAGAGGTTCTCTGACAGAACAACCACAGGACAGGAATGAAAATAACGTGACTCCCCAGTATCCCCAAAACATCACTCCATTTAATTTCATCACCTACAAGGGTGCAGTGCAGGTCTAACTATTGCTACTGCCCTCTTTCTTAAAAGAATTTTGTGTAAAAAAGAGATTCGGCAGCTTCACTTTCATCCTGTTCTCCAGGCAGAAACAGCACCAGCCATCACTCACTACACCTCCCTGGTGTTGAAAACACTGAGCTGGTTATCAGAACAATAATGCAAAAATCACCAGGTGTAGACCCATAAGAAGCAGTTAATGCAATTATTAATAAATACATCAATTTAGTGAAACCATCTACTTACTTTGTTTACGCTCTAGAAATTTTAGGCCTCCTCAGAAATTATCTTTCATCCTCTGGGAATGGAGCCTCATGGTTGGCTTCAAAGATGCTGGCACAAAGCGCGGACCTTTGTTTAATTGCCCTCTTTTGAAGCGGAATATTAAGTCAGGTTAGATGGAATATGAAAGGGAGAAGCCATACTGGAGCTGATGAGCATGAAGGACAGTGGTACAAACCATATCTACCCCCTTCTCCTCAGCTCTAATGGCATGAAGGGAAGCATACCTTCCCATCCAGACTGCAAATGCTCCAGCAAGAAAGGAAAAAAAAAAAAAAAAGAACAGTTTGAATGGAAAAAGCACCATCCTTCCCTGAGTACATTTTATTTAATTTTATTTTTTAACATACAACAACATCCACAGACTGTGAATCTAAAGCTGTCAGTCTCAGAAGTACTGGTGGTGGAATAGCTTCATTTGTCAGGAAATACTGGATACCAAGTTAGACTAAGGCTGCCTGATAAAAGGCCCATTGGTAATGTTTTTCAAGAATCAGGGTTTCTACGCAGCAGATGTGTGAAAATAAGAATAGACATATATTTCCATGGATACATGTAAGTAAATACATACAGAAATGCACCACCAACCACACCTCTGTGGACACTAGGGATTGGTTTGCCCCCAGGACTTAGGACTTTTCCAGCATGTTACAATTTAGTATTTGCATTTGTCAAAAAGAAACTGCCAAAGTGAATAGCTTGAACTGTTTTCATTTGCTGATACAAATTGTTATGCAAACAACAGAGAACAGCTACTCAGAACCTATGGACATGCAGCGAAGTGCTTTACTTTTGAGAAAGAAAACTTTACATGGGGAAGAAAAATGGCCTCCTCCATTTCCTATAATAGCAAAATTTTCTACTCGTTTTAGTGATATTCAGGGCATTGCTTACTCAAAGCTTCCAAAATTTAAATGAAACCACTGCATTGGCTTTATCCAGTTAAGTTAGTGATCATAGATGCTACAAGCAATAAACTTCTAGAGTGCAAGGATGGGACTTGCTTAGTCATCCCTGTGAAGTGTCCTGAAACTCCTCTTTAAAGACATTGGTGCTGGATTTTTATTTAGTATTTTATTTAGTATTTAGAATACTGAAGTAATTGTTTTCCTTTCTCTTTGTAAAGTCTTCATGTCATGTTAGTTATAGCAGGCTGAGATCTGAAGAGGAGAGGGGGCAAAACCGTGTCCTCTACTTTTAGCCCTGGGAAGCACATGCAGGACATAAACTGTGGTCCTGAAACGGACGTGCAGCCTGGATTTAGACAGTTGATAATGAGTCATTACATGTAACACACAGCACAGAGGCCATGTGGATCCAAACCACTGTGTGCATGTAAGACAAATGCTTTCTTGGGCAAATACAGAATTGCATGCTCTTCCCTGCCACGGCAGACAGGGAATTCTCCAGGCAGGCGTAGATCCATACCGTACTGTAAATCATGGCCAGCTATAAATGAAAAATGCTGATTTGAGGATTGTTCACTTTGTTAAATTTTTCCACGAGTAATATCCTGCAGGGAACAGCCAAGTTAATACAATGTTTCCACTCAAAAATTGGCAGTGTGAGCACAGCCGATGGGGTGTATTTAATGAGAGTTTGCCTGCTGATAAAATGTTATTGCAGAACGTGCAGGCTAAGGAGAGCCTCATATTTTCCATCCCGGATGAAATGTTAGCCTAGCAAAACCCAGTAACTAGCAATAGCTCTCTGGACTTGTCATACGATGTATAGTTTTACTCTGTTTTAGACATGTTCTGTAATTCATAAGATCTTTCAGCCATCAGAAGCGTACAGATGCCCTTTTGTCTGGTTTATTCTTAAAGGGGGAGGCTTGGGATCTGCCACGGATACGAATCATGCCCATTATTTTCACGCTTGGCTCTGATGTGCCACACAAGGTTCATCTGCTCCATCTGAACCTGAGTATAACTTACGGAGCTAACCACCTCCAACACAAGTATTTGCTCATCGTTCCTGAACCTACTCAGTATTTTATCCAAACTTCCTATTTTTGGCACAGGGAGTCAATAATTTGCAGTGAAACGTGAAACTACAGTAATGTACAAAACAAAATCTGGGATTGAGCAACTGAACTGAAAAAAATCCAAAGTGTCAAAAAGCCCCGCTGCTCTGTTGTGAGCATGGCACGGAGGTAACAGATGTGTGCAGCCCTGAAACAATCCTCTCTGCTCCTCTCTCTACCCAATGCCTACAGCGCTCAGCACTCCTTTTGCATCCATCAGCTTACATAAAGCTCACAAGCTGCTGAAGTCTGAAACTCATAGAAACATAACACAGGAAAAACTCCATTTCACGCTACATCTCCGTGATCAGCATCATGCACAGATGAAGTTTCAACTTCTGCATCCGCCGCCAGATGACAGATCAGTGCGTGAACACCGAGGGCTCGAAGGAAGAAGCCAAGTACCACAAGAGCCCCTTGGGCTGGGCGCAGGAGGTTGCACAAACACACACCAACAAATGTTACAGGTCTCCCTCAGGGAACTTGGGGGAGAGCTGATCATGATGCGAATTGTATGGAGTAACAGTTGTGCCCTAATTTGTACAGTATCATTTTTCAGCATAATTGTTTTACATCCAGCATTGTGCAGAGGAGGAAAGAAACCCCCAAACACTGTCTTGAGATCACAGGCCAAGTGCTTGCTAGAAGCTACTAACAAACATGTGCGTGTGTGTCAGCATGTGTGTGTAACTCCACAGCTCTTTCCTCCACCCCCGTGTACAGCGCAGGGAATCTGCTAATGCTTAAATGGTGGGGAAGGTCAAAGATTTATTGTGGGAAAGCCAACAGTAATTCTGCTGCCTCTCTAGAATACTGCAAACAGCCAAATTGCACAGCTTAAGTAGAGAAATGAAAGTTACATTTTTAATTTCAGACTTTAAAGAAACTGTAGGTTTACTGGTCATAGAATCCACCACCCGAGGGTACAGACCCACTGTATATCTCCATAAACTGAGGGCAGCAAGTTATTCCTTCATAAGCAGAGCTCCTTCTACATAACGTGACAACAAGCTTCCCAAAGGTAGAACTGGAATATCAGAAACCTCCTTGCTCACAGGCCTGCCAAAAGCCCAAAATCCCCGCCTTTTGCAAGGACTTCCCAACTTTCCCTGTGCTCCTCCACAAGAACAGGCATGCAAACACTTCAGCAAGAGGCAGAAAGATCTCTTGGAAACACTGTGGAAAGCACTGTGCTCGATCTGGAAGTAGGATTTCCTTTAACACCACGAGGGATGAACCAAGAGAGGCTTGCTCTCTCCCCAGGTGCCCATTTGCTTCTGGTTACACACACACAGCTTTGGGGAACACCGTGTGCAGCAACCATGAAGTGTCCCAAAGAGCAGACATAACCAAAGCCTTCAATCTCTGGGCTGCAGGGCGGCATTTTGAAAGATGTTATCTGATCCCCCAGGCTGGTCCCAGGCTCACTCTTCGCTTTTGGGAATACATTTTTCCATGGAAGAAAGCTGCTAGTGGGAAAGATCCTCTGTGCTCAGAAGTGGCTGTATATTGCAACACCCTCGTTTGGCAGAGAGGGCTGCAGCGTCCCTGCAGCTGTCCTGGGTAGCAGCCAGAGGCTCTCGCTGAAGGTGCTTCATCCCATGTCCAAGTCTTTTATGAGTCCCAGGCTTGCACAAGAGGACTGATGCCAAGTTCAGTATGTTCTTAGTTTTACCAGCTGCCTTTTCAAATTAAATTAATCCAAATCATAATGGGATGAGAAACTATGAATAACAAGGTGCAGAAGCTTCACTTGATTTTGTTCAGGTTCCTCGATGTTTAGCAGGGGATGTTCGCTCCACAGCCCAAGGCTTCAGTCAGTGCCAGTGGCTGATGCAGACTTCTCTCTGGTAGGAGAAGGATGCTAAAAGCATTAAAGTGCCAATCCCATGTAACAAGCATGGAGCATCTAGCCTCACTTATGTTAAACTTATGCTAAGTGATGTAAAAAGTGAGCATCTCTATGAACTTCATCCCAAAGCTTCCAGCAATTTGTTCTACTACTATACCTCAAACGATTTATTTTTTCAATCAGTTTCATTTTAGACCTCTGTGCACTACTTTTTCATTCATTGCAGATACTCAGAAACCAGGTACTCTGCGATTTTTGCTCTCTCCACCCTTAAGCACACTATGGAAAAAACATGGAGCAGCACTCAGTGTCAGGGCCTCTCCGACTTTACTTCTCAGACCTCCCCACAAGCAGACCACCCTGGTGAGCTGGGCTCACCAATGAAAATTGTATTTGCTTTGTAGGGCCCCAGGCCTGAGGGGTCTTCTCTTGCATCATATAAATTTCTCATCCAACTGGGAACTTCTTGCCTTGATGACCACAAAAGCAGATTAACAAGCATTCACCAAATTTGAGAAGAAAATCGCGAGGATGCTACATGAACCAGATAGGTTTGGATGGCACATGCCCTGTCCAAACAGCTTGATCTTAACCAGTGTGGGTAATGGAGTGAATAAACCAGGCCAGTAGTTAAAACATTTCCTAAAAATCACTGGAAAGAAAAAAAAGTTAAATTGGTGGCCTCACACAGTACCATCAATACATGACAGAAAGCAAGCACTTGGTTTCAAAGGGGTCATTAAGCCTTAAACTATCCACTTAACATGAGTGCCAGTAGCAACACTGGTCAAGTCAATGTTTGTGCATGATTACACTTCAAATTTAAATGTGAAGCTGTTGTACATAACAGGATCTGTGGAGACTTGTTTCTCTTTCTAATGGATTTAAATTGCCAATAAAATGGGGCCCAGGACAAAGATATAAAACAAGCTTGAAGAACAAACACGCATTTTCAGAACACCACGCAGTTATCAAGGGCATTTTGCATTGCCTGTCCTATGCACATAATTTAAAATAAAATATTCAATTAAAAATAAATAAAAATTATGGGGAAGGAGCACCTTTTGAATCAGATCATAGAATGGACAGCCATCACACGGTGCTCTTCTCCACTCTTCCCAGCTATAAGATGCTTTCCTTCCTATGAAGCTTTGTCTGGAGGTGCGTATCAGCCCTAAGGGTGCTCAGCCAACTGAAAACTTCTGGTGAGGGCAACAGGCAAGTGGCTGGGCAAAAGAATACACCTATCCCAGCTCAGAGGAAAATAAAGTAAACACAGCATGACCAAGATTGGCATCAGGTTCCTTGGCCAAGAAGTGTCCACTTGTCTTTTTTACAGCTCAATCTGGCCAGCTGCAAGTATCCTTGTGATACAGTAGTTAAGTGCAGAAGTTGTGCATCACCTTTTGCAGGCTTCCCAGATACTGCAGGGCTAGTTTTAGCTTATAAAGGCCTTTTGTCTTCAAAAATCATGTAAAATCTGCAAAGCAGCTGAGGTCCTGAGATTTTCCCAATGGACCAAACCCTCTTTCAATGGAAATAAGTTGTGCACTCCTTAGGCCTCTATGGTATCAAATGCTTTAAAAAACAAAAGTGAGAATGGAGATGTAAATATCTCACCTGTTATTCTGGCATGCTGCAGAGAGTGGTGTCACTAAAAAGACACCCAAAACCTAGCCAAGAAACAACAAAAAGCAAACACCCAAACCAGAATTCACTGTGCCATGTAGGTGCCTCATAAATATCCTCTTTAAATCTTTATCCGCAGTTGAATTTGGACTGCAGCAAAAAAACTCATTTAGATTCAGCCAAAGGATTGCTGCTAACGCTGCAGAAAAACATAGTGCAGATTAATTCTCAATATTAATGAAAACAGAATATCCTAAAGCTGTGAAGTAATAAATATGCAGTCATGGCCAATGACAGTTTACAGACAACATATAGTTCAAAGCTTTAGAAGTTTTTGTTTGGTTTTTTCCCCGTTTTGTTTTCTATTGGTCCACAACTTAAAAACCCCGGCAGACTTTGCAAGAAAACGCTATGGACAGATAAATTAATGGGACCTTAAGGAAGTGGTTATACAGTCCTCACCTAGAGAAGTTTTAACAGGGTGAATCACGCCTAACCCAAACACAACCTCCCAGCTTATCAAGGAGGCTCAAACCCCTGCAGATGCCGGGCTGGGGCCAAAGAGCAAAGGCACAGAGCTGGGCCAGCATGCCAGGGCTGTGACCAGTGCCAGGAGCCATGGGGCAGGCAGAGCCTTCCTCCCAGCATGCCTGGACATCGGCTCCCACATGGGCATCACCCAGCCGGTGGCAGTCCCAGTGCGGCGTTTGGCACTCGAGGGTGCCCACACACTCCCTGGGAAGTCAGAGACAATTAATAATGGGTATATTTCCCCAAACCAGACGATGCTACGGCAGTTTCCAAATGGGCACACACAAACATTTTGTAAGACTCCAGCACTTACACATTGTTTTGGCTTCACCCAACCTTCGTTCTACAGCTGAGAAAATGAAGTCTCTTTAATACACATACCTTGTATTGCAGCACATAATTCTTGGTAACACACAATTACCTGGGGTTGGGGGGTGGGACTTAGACTATATCAAATCTGTACAAGAGTGCAGACAATTACAATACACAAATGCTGGTTTTATAATCCTCTTTTGACTATCTCATGGGAAATCCATTATTGTGATCCCTATATAGTCAACTCAAACCCACCCAAACAAAACCAGAACCAAAGCTGTCTCCAAAATCCAGAGCTTGCTAAGGATTTGATACTTGAATTCAGGTAATTTTAGCTGTTCCTCGGTGTATCTTTTTCTTGGGCATACTTCTTCCAGCACTTATTCTGACACACTAAGCCAAAATGCCCTGCTTTATCTGCAACAGATTACTATGTCCATGCAAAATTCCTTATTGCAGTCACAGTGGCCTGAAATAAATACCCAAAACAACAAAAAGCAATTGGAAGACTATGGCACAGGACTTCTCTACAACGAATCATAAAGGACAAACTTTTTTTTTTTTTTTAACAAGTCCTTTACACATGACAGCCTAGACTGGGAGCAAACCTGAAAGACTTGCATCCCTGCTTTTGAACGTTGCTTTTCCTGGCTGTAGACCCAGGTCTGCTTTCAGACCTGCACACAGTAGCTCAGCATTTCAGCAGGGCTGCAGAAGATTTACCTAAGGGTAGAATGTGACCTTATGTTTTCATATCACAGTGCTGCAGATACCTACACTGTCCCTTTTCCATAACTGTGCATGTAAAAGTACTGTTAGCTTTAGATAACAGCTGCCCATGCAGCTGCCTGCAGCACACGCAAATGTTTGCTATTCCTTCCTATAAATGAAAATATGCTAACAAACTTGCCTGGCTTTCAGAAGCCTCTGGTGTTAACTCAGTCCATAGCTAAAGCAAGCTCTCTCTCTTCGGCATGTCATGTTGCATACAATCAGGAAACACAGCAAGGGAACACGTGCATTTCAAACTAGGAGTGCTAAGCATTACAAATAAATCAGGTGCAATGAAATACGGAGTCCATGATGTAACATTCCAAACCTTGGGAAGCTTTCTCTCCCTGACATCAGTCACTCACTTTCACTTTGTGCACAGGCTGAGTTATGGACAAAACACCATTTTCAGGTATCAACCCCACCTACCACCACATTCTTTAGACACAGCCCTGAACTTCACGTACTGAAATAATTCCACTGCCTTTAATTTTAAAATTCAAAACAGACTGTCCCCTCAATGTCTCTGTGAGCAGACGAACAAATAAATTCCCTACCTGGTTAAACCACTATGAAAGGGGAACCCAGTTCCTCTGCCCCTGGGAGCTCCTTTCAGATAAACAGTCATCAGACTTCTAAGCTTTTCTGCCTCTACATCTCCAAATGCATTCTTAATATGCATCTCAAGCAGCTTTTTAAAAACCTGCTAGTGCTGGAAAGCATTCCCAACATAACATTGAGTTTATCATCAGAAGTGAGTGATTAATTAGATATCAGGCAGACAGGCTGGATTTTTGAAGGTAGATGTGTATTTCTGAGATAAATCACTGCCTGCATTCAATTTTTGCTGTAGTACATTTAAAGCACTACATCCATATCACAAAATATATCATTAAAAATTCTGCTTTTGACTACAAACTGACTCCTTTTTGTTGTCTCAGGCAAATTATCACACATGCTACATGTCTGAACACCTTCACTACAAACCTACTCATTTAATACCGTACTGGGAACATGCATGGAGTATCTTTTATGCACTGGACTCCCCTGGCATATTTGTACTAGAACTACACTGAGTTTCTGAAGAAACTTCTTGAGGACCCTCTCAACCAATTTTTCTTATCCTTTGGGCAGCACCACGAAGGTGCTGTTTCCAGTCCCAGGATACAGTCACTATTGCTGCCTTTAACTCAGTGAACTTCCAAGTCCTTCTGGCATTTGTTCAAACAAAACATACTGAGGCTGTAGGATGGTTATCAAGTACAAACCTGCTCCACCATCCTAAAGTAAGAGCAATGGTAAAGATAGTTACCAAGAGAGAGAATCCATGAGGAAGATCAGAACGGGGATTACAGAGAAGGAATATCATCTTAAGTGCTGTGGGTTATACCACAGTGAAGGTGTAAAAGGTAGAGTTTCAGGAATAATCCAAAGCTGATCTTTCAGTGTTTGCGCCTACCTGACCCAGGCTAGGAAGGGAAAGCTGCCTTACAACCCAGCATGGCTTTCGTGCAAAACTTGTGAAATTTCAAATACATTTTAATGACAACCTATAGCTTCACCAGGGCTTGGGTTCAGCTCTGAACATTCAGCTGTGTAAGAAGCAGGGTCTTCTTACACCTCAGGGTCTTAAAAGGAAAACTCAAATAGGTTTACACTGTTAGGTTCGGACTAGCTTAAAACCTTTCCTAGTCTGTCCTAGGTCTCTTGCCTCCCCTAAAACAATTACATTTTACAGTACAGAAACTTTTCTAATGTACCACTCCAGCATTCAATAGATGACAAAACATCTTTATATGCACACTCCTCAACAGAGATTCCTTGCTATATCAAATACAGGTGATCCACAAATGTAATACGAAACCATGTTCAAAATTCAAAACTATCCATAAATCTAAACTTCTGATACTTCCAGTTACTCATGACTTCCCTTTCAATCATTTTCAGTGGCTCATTGTAGAGAAATGCCAAGTATCTGCCCTCACCAGTCACACCCTACAAAAGTGTCACCACTGGAGCCTCTCAAAACCATCAGTCCCTTTTACAATATAACTTTTGTCACCTGTAAAACAAGACTCTTGAACCTGTACAAACTCTAGCCCTATACAGAACTCAGCTGATTTCAAAGGGATTGTACACAGACCTGAAATAATGCATCTGTCAAAGAGCTTGCTGAATAAGATCTACTGCTATTTATTTCCATTAAGAACTATTCTCAACTTCTGAACAAATTCATGCTCTCCTTCCACTGTAGCATTCACCAAGTGTGAAGTTCCCACTCTCACTTTAGCTACATGCACTTTAAAAATCTGTCTAATGTACTTTTATAAGCGTTACATAGACGGGAGCTGCTTCAGTACCGGGTGGCATAGCAGTTGCTGCGGTAACACCATTTTTTCTTAAATGATAAAGCTAGAGTGCCAGAGGCTTCTATATACTAAGAATTAGATATTAAGAGATCATCTCAGTAAATATTTCTCAGGAAGAGAGAGAGAGGTGTATGATATACACACACACATACTTCTTTGCAAGAGCACCCATGCAAAAACTTTGGCTTCAACACATCCAGTGTGTGAGTGAAATGCCACTCAACTCCATCAAGTTCATTCCAGCAAGTTTAGAGATATCTCATTTTTGCTAAACCATGAGGCCACCGCTTTGGCTGGC
Organism: Oreocharis arfaki; assembly: GCA_013398015.1. Lineage (NCBI taxonomy): Eukaryota > Metazoa > Chordata > Aves > Passeriformes > Paramythiidae > Oreocharis > Oreocharis arfaki. The sequence continues at coordinate 146,751 of VZRR01000417.1, forward strand.
CGAAAACAATGCCTAAAGCCACGGCGCTTTACGCAGCCCAAAGAATTCACCCATATTAATCCAAAAGCGTATCTAGAAACAATCTTTTAGGAAAAGAAAGTGGAAGGACAATTACCAGAATATGTACTTATTAGACTTACTCGCCTTACCCAGGCAAAAGACTCACTTCAAGTTACAACTCTGATAACATAAAATCTTGGGATGTGATTATCATCTTACCTTCCATTTTGGGAGAATTACTTTTTGGCATAGTGTTCATATAACGCAGTGAGGTATTCCATATCAGATTTTCCCTTTAAACTAGATCAGAAGAGTTTTCTTAGGCAAATAAAGTAATAAAAAAACCTGAACCTGCAGTGGCAGGCAAAATATCCACAGGCTTCAAAGGGGTATGAGGCCTATGGTTTGCTGCATTGAGCCTGAAGAGAAAATGCAAGTCCCTGCTTCAGTGTTACTGTAACTGAGAGGCAAGAGTTACAGATTTTCTTCTCTCTCCTCCAGCTCTCCACAATTTTACCTTTTCCATACGCTTCCATGCATGTAGCTGCAACGTTTTTTTCCAAAGCTGCATGTTCTGAAACTGGGGAGCCAAATCATTTTGAGGCCCTCCTTGAATTCCACTTTTCCACCCACTGTCAAATACATCAGGAAGGTGGAGATGAAGCAAGCAATTTTATCGATGGGCCATTCAAGATCATTAACTTAAGAACTGTATTTTTCTGGGGTAAAGCACTCCTGAAGCTGTATAGGTGGAGACTGGCGAATATATTCCCCAAGATACCTTCCCACCTCTACTATCACCCCCTAAAGAAAATAAAGCAAACAAATACCGACAAGCAGTAACTAGGAAGACAGACATTGAGTCTATTTAGCACATTGCTATTCCCCTCCTTCCCAGAGTGTAAAAATGAAACTCCACCTGCAGCGAGGTAAACCAGCTCCTCCTTTCTATCCCATGCTGCAGAAGTGGAAAGTCCATGTTCAACTCTTCATTAAGCTTTGCATTACCAATGCATCTGCATTAGATATGTTGAATATCACCAACAAAACATCAGAGCTGGAGCAATTCACTGCTTGACTAAACTAATGACATATTTTCCTGCTCTCCTCACTGCATTATCAGTGCAGTATTAACAGCTGTGTTGCTTAATGCACTGTTAAATACCCTGTGCTATTTATTTTCTTGCAAAAGAACTTCCTTCTCTTCCCACTTTGGATTAAAGCCCATTTTGCATCACACTGTGGCCAATAATTTATCTAACCAATCATGTGGAAGGGATGAGAAGAATAAAAAGGAGATAGGAAGGTAGTAGCTGCGAAAACAATTTGAAAGGGACCATACACTGACACAGCTTGTAAGTTATAGACAAAATTTAACTGCTTCTGCACCTCTTTTTTCAAATGGAGTATTAATGTTTATTAAAGTAATTAAGCCTTTTTAATGTTCATGTTCTAGTAATTGTAATGCCAAAAACTCCACAGTGAAAGCTAACAACAGAGCAGAAATATAGCAAACTTAAACTATTTCTTAATTTTCACACAAGCCCTGCACTGATACTGCCTATTTCTGCTGGCCTAGTGAGCACCTGGCAGAGCTAATGAAAAAGTGCCTGTCCTCTACACACAGGAATGTCAGATGTAAACCCACCTCAGCCCAAGCCAGGCAAGAGATTTCTGGGCAGCTATAGCAATTGTGGACCTGAGTCATTAATTTTTAGCTGACAGTATTTTTTATTATTTATTATTAGAGTTATTATATCTTCAGAGTGAAAGTCTTATTTCATGAAATTACATAAACACAATTGATGGTAGCAATTTATTCCAGGACCTGAAGACATTCACTGGCAATCTAACAATGGATGGAATCATTGTTGACAATTTTACAAAAGCTTTTAACAGAGTTTATGGGCCATTAAGCCCAACAGTGCGATTACCAGTACGATATCATCTCTCTCAGTAGTAGTGTTGGCCCATGACAATCCATTTTCTGATCTTCTCTATTATAATCAGTCTGTTTACTCAGAAGTCATATGTTTGCTATTTCTGAAATGATACAAGTCTTTGAAACCATACTTTAGTCCACAGATAGGATCCAATAGGTACCATACTAAACCAGGATAAAATAGCCCTTCTTTCAAATTCCAATGACCAATTCAGATTTTCTCCTTATATGTTGAAATACAAAATATAGATGTTAGCTAAGCACACCTGCATTAAATTACATGACACAGGCAATATATTAAAAGAGGTAAAATTTCTCTCCAGAACATCAAAGGACTCAGTTCTTGACCCGAGTTTGTCACTGACACCCTTCCATGCCCTATGCTGTCAGGAATTAATTTGTCTCGTAGTAACTAATGACCAGACAGAAAAGAAACAGAGAAGGTGTTAATTAGCTATTTTTACTCTTAATTCACTGAATAACATGTGCTCATTGATGCAAACCAGACTGCTGCTGTTCAAATCAAGATGACCCTCATTTAGAAAACGGGTCTGTTCTTCCTTTTTTGCACACGCTAAGTCTTTCATGTGTCAGCGAGAATTATCCGCACATACTGATGGGAGCATCTTACACGCTGCTGAACACAAACTTCCTTGGTGCTGGATTAGTTCATCTACCATAGACAACTGTGATAAACTGATGCTGCCTAGGGGATCTGCCTCATTAAGGAGGGAAAGACAGAACAAGAGCAGATCTGAAATAATAAAATCATTAACAAGAGCACCTTGCAGCGCTTATTAGGTAGGAAACAGACTGACAATACCATTGTTCAACACTTAATTACTTTTTGAAGACCAGATGGGAATAAGAGAGCATTTCAGTGGTCATCCTTTCAAATCTCAAACAAAAAGACAAATATCAAACTGATCCATTAACTTGGCATGTATCCTAACACAGATGTTTTAAGAAATAACAAGATTCTACCAGATACATAACTGAAGATGCTCAAGTTTCAACTTCACCTCCTACTGCAGACTTCACTGCAAGAGGTCAAATTAAGAACTACAAATTACTTTCACACCAAATGAAAACTGCTGCAACTCAACTACTAATCCTTACAGGTAGGTGGAAGCTAAACACACAACATAAATTTGTCTTTCATGTTTTCTCTTCTGGATCTGCTGTGAAGTACTTGTCCCTGCTCCCACTCCTGAAGACTGAACTTCTGCTATTAATTTTGGGGTAGTGATAATGGCATCAGTATCTACCCAGGTGGTACAAACACAACAATAAATGCTAAGTGCGGAGCTGATACCACCTTGCCAGTACCTCACTCAATCTGTGGCACAGACACCAGCTCAATTCTCATGTTGACCTTCCTCTGCTACATAAGTGAAACTTCAAATGGAAGCCTGTGCTCTATCCCCAACATGTTTGGGCACACAAGGACCACCTAGAAGGGTTTTTTCATTAGAAAGCCAAACACCAAACGGTCCATTTGCATAGGCAACCAGTGCCCTGCTGGCCATTGTGTCTCACTAAAGACAGTCTCACCATTCTGATACCAGTGAGAATTCAAATATGGAACCTAAGGTGGAAAAAACTCTCTTCCTGGGCATAATTCATCTTCTGTTCACATTACCACAGGTCTCCAATAGGAAAGACCTGGATTAGTACCTGAGAGAGGGGAGATGTGACTGTTACTAGGTTTTCCGAGAGCTTGGTTTTTAGGGAGTGTTTTCAGAGCCAGACTAAGGGAGAGAAGTCAAAGTCACACTTCCACCACTTCCCAACTCTCATCAAATGCCAGGGGCCCTACGTCCTACACACTGCTCTGTGGTGCAAAATCCATGTTCATGCAGAAACCTAACAGCTTCAATTATGGTCTAGCTGTGACAAATCAGCTTCCAGAGTCAGGATTTTGCCAGCACTTCTGCTTCCAAAAAAATTGGTTTGTTTTGTTCTGGTTTAATCGGTTTTTCACTTGGGGTTTTCTGTTTGTTTTTAATGGGAAAGAAAATAAAAGGCATGCACTTGGTGCTGAACTAGTCTGAAGAGCAGTAAAACAAATTGAATCTGTTCAAGAAGTGAGAATGTCAAAATTCTATTAATGAGAAATGGGTTGCAATAAAAATGGAGGAGAAAAAACCACTCCACTCCTGTAACAGCTTTTGACTAAATGCACTGTTCAGCAGTTTCCAAAACATTGTGCCAACCAGTCACTCAGAGACTTGAGGATACCTCCCCCACATTTTTGTGGGGGAAGGTTTCCTTGTCTTCCTGTGCCCCATAGATGATCTATGAACCTTCAGATTTAACACATGAGAAGCAAATTTGTCAAACATTAGTCATATCTGCTCATATCACAGCTGACCCTTCTCAATGATTAAAGGAAACGAAGAACGCTTTAATTTTCTCCCAGCTTCTAAAGTTTGTGCAAAATTCACCACCAATGCCTTCAGGTAAGGGAACCGTAACTTCCACTCTTAGAAGAAACAGCGATCACATATGCAGAATGGTAATTTTTATCTGGCATTGAAGATCTGATATCTTCATTATTTTGAAAGTCTCTTTTATGAAATACGTATTGCTCGTGTCTAATGTACCTTTCATGCTATATTAACTGAAAAAGTTGGAAAGAAAGATGAGAGCAAGATTTTCTCCTGAACAGAGCAGACGATCACTTGGCCAGTAGGCCCCAAATCTTAACTATTCTCCATATCCCCTTCAATCAGAACTACTTATTGCCTTTGATAGCCCAGAACGTATTTTCTTAAATTAACAATGCTTTGTACATGGTACAAACAGGTATGACGGAGTAGGAAAGTGACGATACATTTTTTTAAAACACTATTTTCCCAACACCAAAACCGCCTGGGATTTTTCAATTTGATAATATAGCTACTTAAAAGTAAGACAAACTACAAAATAATGACATCCGGAAACAAAGGCCAAGAAGACCTTTCCTTCCTTGTCTTCTGCACTGAATTGCAATGCTCTCATCCCAAGTCCAAACCCCAAGCAGAAGTTGCAGGTGACCCATGAAGCACATCCCCTTGGAAACACCAGAGACAGCACGTAATCCATAAACATGTCTGAGAAAAGCAGTTTTCTGCACCTCTGGTTATGCACATCCATGGGAGTTGATGGCCAAGTAAGACATGCAGGAAAGCTAAGACTGCAGCAACTGTAAATATTTGGGAAGCACCTGCCTGAGAACTGCCTGCTACAATTACAGAAAATGGAGGTGCCCTTGGCCAGGTGACTTCTTTTTCCTGTTAAGTATCTGAAGAAAATTCACAAGAAAACATAAGCGTAGAAGGTACAGCACAATGCCACCTGTGCAAAACAAATGTGCACCTCATTTTAATGTAAGCTCTGGTTAAGTGGCTTGTGTTGAAATGCTACCTAGCATTCCAAGTGTAAACCAGCTTAATCATATCTATTGAAAACCACATAATAAATAACATGAAATATGCAGCATGCCATCCTAATTGCAGAGGTCGTCTCACTTACTAGAAGTCATTTATTTATTCAAATGACTTGAGCTACATGATTCAATCTGAATCATGGGAACTAGTTACTGATTCGTGCAAACAGCCTCTTACTTCTTTGCTAAAGGCATTGTTGAAATAACTGACCCAACTGCTAAAACAAGATTCTTCCTTGAACCCTGCCTTCTTCTTTAGTCTTACCTCCCAAGTGAACTTCAGAAAACATCATTGTTCAATAAAAACATTGTGAACGTAACTTAAAAAAAAAAAATTATTCCAATGTAACGAATTAATTAATGCAATGGAAAAATTGGTATTTTCAAGATCAAATAACTGCTTAGTAATAGGGAACTGCACATGCAGCCATAACTTCACTTTGCAGAACTAAGTAACACAGCTCTCAAGAAGAAACATCCACTGCCTCAGATGTGAATCGAACTCAACTTTCAGAATTGCACATATGTCTGGGATCCTAATGGGGGGAGGGGGCGTGAATACATATCCCCATACAGAAGCAGCCACAATGGGGTTTTGTTTGGTTGGTTGGTTTTAGGGGCTTTTTTTAAAGTTAGGCCTTGCAACTGTGAAAATTGCCACCATAACTGTGCTGCAGCTACATAGAAAGCATAATTCAGGAAACAATTCAGACTTTACATCTGCTTACACCCAACCTTGATTTGCAGCTACTGTCTCACACTGCTGTTATTTCAGGAGGTGCTGGGGCTTCCCTGAGGCGGCAGAGCAAGGGGCCAGGCATGCTGAGCCCTACCACAGGCAGGGAATGAGCATGCTTCAGTCGCCAGGAGCCAAGCCAGATGCATTCTACCATAGGTCACCTCATTCCAGGCCCCAGACAGCCTCCACCAAGGGACATGTCCCCAGGGAAGGGCACACAGAAGGGCCTTCAGGAATGATGCTCTGCATGAGACATTTTTTCAAAGCTTGCGAATAAGCCCCAAGTAGGATGTTGGTTACCTTCAACTCCAGGCAGTGTTTATCCTTGGCTCGGGCATGGGGTGAGAGGCCAAAATACCAGCAGCCAACTTCATCAGTGGCCAGATGTGTTGCCTCAGGCAAGCATTCAAAGTCTCTGTGGCTTTGATCCCTTGACTCATGATAGGTAAAACAATACTTTTCCCTATCTAGGAAAAGGGCTGTGTGAACTTGCAGTGCCCCAGTGCCAGGAGTGGCCAATTTCCACGGCTTTCCTGGTTATCTTCATGTTTACTGCAGAATCTGGTGATGGGAAGGCAGGGATTATGCCACCATGTTCTGATTACCAAACATACAAACCCTGTTCCCACAAAGTGATAATTTTCTTCTTATAAAAGCCAGAGCTAAAATCTATCTATCTATCTACTATCCTGTCATCAAGAGAGCTGGGTTATATCCTCTCCTTCCTTCCACCTCTTCCCCAGAAAACATCCTGTCTGACACGGTCCCTGCCGACTCATCCAACCCCACCGGTCTCTGTGCCCAGGAAGGAGCCGTCTACCCTGGCAGAGAAGTTCTGGCACAACTGCCTTTGCTGGTCCCGAATATCGTTTTTCAGTTTGGGATGGAAGGGGCTGGCAAATCCCCCACTTTTCCAAGGAGTTGGAGGATACTCCCGGGGAGGCTACCCACCTTGCGGCACCTTTGCAAGGTAAAGCAACCAGAGAGGTAACCGCTAGACAAGAAGGCTTTTAACCCACACAGAGGCACTGCTGGCCCTTGGGGCATTGCTACTGCTCGGCAGCGTCACCCTGCCTGCCCAGAGCCCCGGCCCGCCTGCTCCTGCACCTCCAGCAAGGAGCCTGCAAGCCTTGGGCTCCTCCTCCAGAACTCAGCAAGGTAAGGTGAAGGCGCCAAACATGCGGAGGCCAGGGAGGTAATGGATACCAAGCTTCTCTTAATTTAAAAATATTTATTTATCTCTATTTCATTATTTTTACTATTTCGTTATTTCAATTGATGGAAATAGAAAAAAGTGATCACAAGCATTTTGGACTTCATTTATCCCAATGTCCAGAGAGATCAGAGCAGAACTATTAATGTGTATACAAATGACAGTTTACCCCACTACCAAAACCTTAATTTTTTGAGCCTCCCTTGGCCAAAACCTAAGTGGGAGGGAGGTATAAGAAAATCAAGTGGTATTCTGGTATTTTCAAAATAAACCTGCAAATTATAATTTCAAACAAATTTAATTTTGCTTCTTACACAACTTGAAAAGAAATGGTCTCAGGTCAAATTTGATCTTCCAGATTATATTAAAACAGGGCTTTTTTCTTGGTGTTTTGTTGCTGGTTTTTTGGTCTTTTTTTCCTCTTCACTTCACTTAAACCACCCCTGACATACTTGTTTCAGTATGACTGGAAGTTATTCTTTTTCTCTAGGCTTTTTTTCCTCTGCAACCACTGAAACAAACAAAAGCCACCCATGATTCAATGCACTCTGCTAGTAGAACATGCATGTGAACACGTAGATGTTCACTTTCATGTACGCAGATGTGCTGGGCAGACGAAGGCACGCTGGCAGCAGGAGGATCCCTGCATCTACCTTGCATGGATCTGTCAACAGGCAAAACACACTTTGCATTGAAGCTTCAAAACAAAAGCTCACATGTCTCAATGGGATACATAAATGCAGCACTTCTTTCTCCTAACTATGCCTACTGTTCATTGAAAAATAATTTTAAAAAGGTGTGGTGTGGTAGCCACATGGCCACATCTTTTCACTTTGGTCATGAGAAAAATTTCCTGTTTGAACACTCAATCTCACAGGTAGGTTTCTTATGTTTCTTCCTTTGAACAACCCTCAATAACATTAAGCAGAGAGCACAAGGCCCACACCTGCACATTCTCCCTGTAAGACAAACTACAAAGTCGTGTTGCAGTTCTTAACAAGTAATCATCTTGCTTCAGCAGAAATAAGACATTTATTTTGGTCCAACTTCTCTGTACAGAGGATTATATCCTTTTTTTCCACATTTCCTTTAAGAATGACTTCTTCTGCACACATTAATGCCAAATGTTCTGTAACTATTTCTGAAATTAAAAAAAAACCATCAACACTATTACTCAATACTGTTAGGTCAGCAGAATTCAGCCATAAAAAAGGAAGCATTATAATTCTGTTTGCCACAGTTGGAAGTCAAGAAGTAACATAACCAGAATGGACTGAAACACCACTAGGTCTCATACTGTACCTACTAATAGCGTTCCTGGAAGTTCCTGGAAGAAGGGGCACAGGAGAAGGTCAAATCCATATGTACTTAACAGGATCAGTGTGTACTGTATTAAGCTGAACAAGGACTGTCAAAGTCCACACAAAACATCACACAGTGGATTTCCACACTGTGTACCCTTAATCCCTGGAAAAACATAATTCACCTGAACACTTTCTACCAACACCTACACAATGCTGATAAACCCATGGCGCATATCCTCCATATCCTCATGCATTTCATGAGGTCTCTAAAGCCATCAGGTATGAACAGCAGCAGGAATGGAGGACTTCTGATCAATCACGTCCAACACAGCTCTTATACCACCCTCATCACCTGAGGCATGTGGCATTGCATCAGCCTTGTCTGAAGGGTGCATCCCAGTGGTGAGGGCCCCCTCGTCATCATCCCTGCTCCCCTGCCATAGACCTCAGCATCACTTAGCTCCTGGCCATGGCCCCTCTCACAGGTGCTGGGTGAAGCACTGCTCAGGACCCAGAGAGGCAAGTTCTGCACTTAGAGCAAGATGCGTTGCTCAAGCTAACCTTGAGGTGAGTGTGAGACAGGCGACTATCCCTGTCAGCTCAGAAACTGCTGCTCGAGCGGTCATCATAGGCTGCACACCTCCTACAACTGCCACAAAGCAAACACAGGAATCAAAAAGTGAGAACTATTCTTCCACTGTGGAGCAAATAACAGCTCTGCTGCATTTCCTAATAACTCTCTGATAAAACTAGCAATTTCCCAGCCAAGCTGAGTGTGATTCTCGTGCCAGATTCCTGAGCCCTGACTGACAGAAGTTCATTTTCTGCTAGTAGATGCTCAAGGAGAGCAGTACAGCAGAATGGGGGTTTGAGAAATTATAAATCCAACTAGAAGGTGCCTAATGCAATTCACACATTTCCAAAATGACAATTATTCTATCTAGCAAGTAATCTTTTTACAGAATTAGACTTCCCCCTCACTTTGACTAGTCTGGGTTTATAAAGGTTTGTTAGTCAGGTTGCTCCAGGAAGTGTTCCTAATATAGAGCAGGCAGAAGATGCTTTTGTGAGTACAGCCAGTTCTGGCTCCCTCAAAGTTCTACAAGTCACATCTGTGTTACAAAAACCCATTTACAATACAGATCCAAGTCTTACATGAGACTTAACACAAGTTCTCATACCCGTAAATGTCGGTGCCTATAATGTAACATGCTGACACCAATTTTGAGTATCAGTTCTTTCTGGGATAATCCACTCACATACACTGTACTCTCTGATGCACACATACTACTGAAACCTGGAGTAGAGCAGGAGTTTGTAGCAACATCAACAGTTTCTATGCAAAACCATTCCATGAAGGTACTGTCATCCTCCCTGAAATGAAGTAAACCTTCCACAAGGCTTGTTTCTGAAGAGCTATTAAGCAAAGGCAGTTTGTGCTCAAGGAAGATAAGGACACCTTCTGAAGGAACTGGTTTGGCTAGTCAGCTATCTTGCTGCTAAAGCTAGCATATCCCAGTGATTTCAGTGATACATAGATGCCTAAATGCAAAAGCCAGCCCTGAGGACCATAATGGCATTGTGCGACACTCCCCAAAAGTCTCTCTTTATAAATTAACAAATAAATTACAACGGACTACTCTGATTGTAAAGTCTCCAGGGCATTGATCTTGATTTCCTATTTATCTGCAAATCTCTTAATATACTCTTGATGCAAGAAATAATACATTTGTATTTACTAGCGCTTCAGCATCTAGTTTGCTCACCATACACACACACTTTGCTGAGAGGCCAATCTCTCTTGTAAAATTTTGCCCATAGTCACTGTATTTTGCAGATTGACTGAATTAAGGAGATGACTGCTAGCATTTTACCTTCCCTTCCCTGCTCTTAATGATGGGATTTGGGTTTTGTTCTTAAGCATTCACGCACTGAGGCATTGGAGTAAGAGCAGCTCTACACTCAACACTATTTATTTATTTCTATTATCTCACCAAATTGGGCCATATCAGTATCTAAGTTTTCATTTCTCCAACTGTATTTACCATCAAGACTGCAGAGATTTATTTTAGTTTACAAATCCAAAAATGTTTGGTCATTTACCGAGGAGAATATAAAACAATAAATGGTTGCACAGACAAGACCTCACATAATTAATACCTACACAAACATGACTAGCTCCTGTCCACATAGAAAATTCCACTTGTGTCAGTGGTAATACAAACACAGGAATGAGAGAACAGTGTGCCAGCTCTCCTGGGATTGTAACAGGAGTATGAGACATCTTTCACCTGGTACCAGGTAGACAGAGAGCACAGCTGATTCTTCAGCCAAGCTGTGGATGTGTGGGCAGCCCCCTCGTCCTGGGAGGCACCCCAGCAAGCACAACCCACAGGCTTCTCCTGCCACATCTCTGCTCCACAGAGCAGTGGCCAGGTTACACTGAAATGCATCTAAAAAGGCATTGGATGCTGGCATGCAACTGGATCAAGCTCTGCACCATCCACAAAGACTCATCTACTTGTACACATCTGTCACGAGCAAGCACAGAATAATACACAGTGCAGAAACTACAAGACAAGGTAAAGGGCAGCAATACTCAATGTAAGCACACACACAGCCCACACGTAAACACCACACAGGATATTAGAAAAAGGTTTTTCATTTCACATGGACATGAATACTCCAATATCCTTAAAGAACTTAGTCCTTTGTATAAGACTCCAGGTACAGAAAGCTCCCACAGTCCGCTCCAGCAGCTCCCGAGCTGCCCAGCATGCCTGCATGCACACTCCCGACACAGAGCAGCACACTCCCATCCCACAACGGCTGCAGCTACAGATCAAAACTAGAGATATAAAACCAATAAACAGCAACAAAAAGCAATTTGCTGAACCGTAGCATTGCTGCCGAGCACTGGCACACAAAAAGGACGTGGGTCAAATGCATCCAGCATAAGTGGCATGGCAGCTATCACAGGTATTTATCTCAGGTACCACCAAGCAGGCCACCCAGGGTACATTGGTGGAAATCCAGATTAGTTCCACTGTGGTTAATGTGGGTCAACATCAGAGCAGGTAGACAGAGGTGGGCATTGATCCCTGTGATGAGTGTACTTCAATTTCGAGCAATGCTCTTTGGTTCTGGAATATGCTCAATTAGGTTTCATTTTTGTATCTTAAATGACTACAATGTTATAACAAAACCAGTTTTCTCTCATCCATAGTCAAGAAAATTAATTCTACAGTTTTGGGAAAAGACACAATTGTATTTAAATTTCCATTCAAACACTATGTTGATCAGATTTTATAGGCTGATTCTGATGTTCTTCTAACAGTTGCCCAGGCACCTTTTCTTTTTTTGAGACATCTCCATTGGTAATAAAATAAATCAGGTTGAAATTTTAAAAAGTGTCATTTCATATGCAATTTGAACTTGTAAAAATCCACAAAACTCGGTCTTAAAACTCAGAAGCATTGCATATATTTATGACAGCACGTTTGCTTTCAGCATTACTCCGAATTCTGAGGCTAGGTCCTATCGTTCGACCAAGGACACAGCCCTGAACATACACTGATTCTCTACTACCTGTTGGACCTGTTGCTTCAAATCAATATCTCACAATTTGCAGTTGCTGCTTTATTTTGTACCTCTGAGTAATTTCCTTGCTTATCTTCAAGTGTGGGGAGAAACTAATGAAGTCCAATCAATTGACTAACGCTTTCTGAAGAAATCCTTCTGCTTTCACCTCTGCCACTGAGCCTCCAGCTCTTACCAGAGGAATAGTTACTTGCTGATACAACATCCTGAGAATAACCTCTACTGGATTTATCACATAGCTGTTGATTATTTAGTAATCCTCAAAAAACTGGCAACCTCCTAAGCTTATGAGACACAGAATTAAACATTATAAACAAGGTATTTCTCCTCACTCTTTACATATTCTACAGGGCATGTGCACCTGAGACTGAATCTCAAAAGACTTTTAACACAGGCAGAGCAGATGGGAGGCACTTTACTTCTCATCAGCTCCAAAAGGTGAGGAAAAATAAATAAATAAAAAGAAAACCGGGAAAGAAAAACTGCCCATGTTACATCAACAACAGGTATGAACTTGATTTCTGGAACAAGAGAATCTTTCCGCTTTTTAAAGGTTGTGCAACTAGTTCTTTTGGATGGGGTGTTCCTCGCTTTCAGAGCGGCTTTACAGTCCACAGTCACGAAAGACTCAGTTGCTCTAAGCCATGCAGTCAGCTCTTCTAGAAAATAATAGTTCTCTTCTCCCGCTTTTTCTTTAAAAAAGAACGAAAGGGAAAAAAGAAAAACCAAACCACCCAAATCTGCATTTTTTCCTCTGGCTGGCAGATTTCCAAGATAAAGAGGACTGCTCTCCGCCTGGAACAGCAGCCGGGGCCTGCTCTCCAAACTCACAAAAGAGAACACCACACACAGAGAAAAAGCGACGGCCAGAAACGTCTTCTCACCCTCTGAAACAGTTTCTCCAATAAAGAAGGAAAACCCAAGCAGCCGCGGCAGCCCCACGCCCCGGCCCCACAGCCAGCCCCGCCGTGCTGTTCCCACGCACCGCCGGGGCTGGCAGCGCCGGCAGGCTCGGGACGGGACGGGACGGCGGCTCCTTCGCGCCGGGTCGGGCAGGGATAAATCGCTCCTCTTTCTGATAACCGGGGAACCAGAACCCACATGAAGCTTCCTCCCTTTTCAGTCACCCCTCCCCAGGTTCTTTCTATTATTATTTTCTATTATTACTATGACTATCTTCGAACAGGACAAGCGGAGGTGTCCGGATCAGAGCGACGGCGGGTTACCGGAGCAGTGCTCACTCGGGAACCCCGCGGCTTTTCCCCGCCGCCGCGGTGCAGGGGAGCCGGGAGCGGCTGTGCTGGGCTGAGCCGGGGAGCGCGCTCCGGGGAGCGACTGGGCAACGTGGGAAGGGGCGAAGAAGAAAAAGGAAACACTAAAGGAGAGAAGCACAACCGATGAGATGTGCCAAGACTTATTCCCTTTTATTTCCTCCACCCCCACAAAAGAAAATAAGCCAAGAATCAGGAAGTCGGAGCTGCGTGATCGCTGCTATAGGTTTGGTTTTCTCCCCGTTTCTTTTCTCCTTCTGTTTTTGGGGTAGGTTTTTTGTTTTGGTTTGGTTTTTTTCTTAGGGAAATAAGTAGTTGGGACTTTCCCTCCGCCGCTCCCCACGGGAGGCCGCGGCACGCAGCCGCCCGCAGCCCCGGCTCCCTGGTCCCCCGGGACGCAGCCGGCAAAGGGCGGCGGGACCCCCGCGCCCTGGCCCCCCGCGACTCCCTACCTTTTTTTCCCTCCACGGCGAGGCAGAGAGCGAGGCGTCCAAGCAGCAGCACCAGGACAGCGGCGCCGCGGGGCCCGGCAGCAGCGAGGGGGCTGCGGCCGCCCATGCTGGGGGACCGCCGCTCCCTCGGCGGAGTGGCTGGCGGGTCGGACGGGACGGGAGCACGGATGATTCCGTAGAGCCGCTCCTGCTCTGCTCTTCTCCCGCGGCAGCGATCAGCTCCTCTCCGGCGCTCTGCCCTGCGCGGCTCCGAGCAGCATGCTGGAGGACGGCCGTCGAGGTCTGCGCGCACACGTGCGTGCCCCGCTGCAGGCGGGCTGCTGCCTTCCTCCTCCTCCTCGTCCTCCCCCCACCTCTGCTCCTCCTGCTGCAGGCGGCGGCGGGTGCGCAGGGGCTTGCGGAGCGGCTGGAGCCGGCTGTGGGACGGGGTGCGCCCGGCTACACTCTCCACTCCGTCGCGGAGCGCAGGGGCTCCCTCTGGGGACGCCAAGGAGGAGGAGGAGGATGGGGAGGGAGCAAGAAGGACAGGGGAGGAGAAACAGGCAGCGCCTTCCCCGCCCAGGTGGAGAAGGGGCGGGCCTCCCACCTGTCCCGGAATATAGGATGAGAGGAGGTAGGAGTGGTGATGAGATAGTTTGGCCGTTTCTTCTTGCTTGGGAGTGTGCGTGTGTATATGTATATATATGTATATGTATATATATATATGTGTGTGTGTATGTGTATCTTCTACTTCCCGGCAGCTTATGCCTGGCGGCTGCCAAAGGCATGAGCCTGCATTTGCAGCGGCGTGGCCCTAACGCAGCTTTTGCCTTCCCGTATGTCCCCGCCCGGGAGTGGTGGTGAGGGGGCAGAGGTTTACAGCGGTGCGGGTGTCCCGGGGCGTTTGCGGCAGAAGCGCTGTGCCGTCCCGTTCCTCAGGGAGAGCTGTCCCGTCGCAGCGCCAGGGAGAGGAGTGCTGGCAAGGGAGAACCGGGGCGTTTTACTGGGGAGCAGCGAAGCCGCTGCGCAGGTTCAGTCCACTCCCATGGGGCGCATCTCCGGGACCCCGGCCTCATTTTTGCCGCCCGAAATAAGCGGAGCTCACTCGGCCTCTGCGGATAGTCCTGCTCTCGTTCTGGTCATTTTACTCCCAATACTTGTAAGGCCAAGTGTGCGTGTGGAATGAAACAGAGCAGTTTTTATGCATATTTAACACAGGGATGACAGGGTCCGTATCTGCCTGTACCGCGTCTATTCCGCTGCCACCAGCAGTGAGAAAGTGCTCCCTGCTCCGCGTAGCAAGTTTCTCAATAAACACAAAATAGCACAAGTGTTCCTGAGGTGCTCCAAGTACATCCACAGGCATTAAGCAAAAGAGAACCTGTACGGTGCTCCTTTCCCCAAAGAGGAAAACCCAAGCTAGTCAGTATTTATTACAATATTCTTATGGTTTTTTAGCAGGCTGTTTCTCCGGAAAGTGGGAGGAAGCACTGTCTTGTCACTCAGGTATGTAAACAGGACATAGAAGTACCACTTGTCTGGGCTGGGGTTTCTCCGAGTAAATCGTGATTCAACACTCAAACTTGCTGAACGCTGATGCTAATTTCTTTATAAATTCTTGTGAAGGCTTGGGTTACAAAGTCGATAAGATGTGAAGACTTAAAACTACTGTGATTAAGTGGGAACTCCGGAACATAAAAAAGTCAATAATGACATGAGTTTTGGGAAATTCCATGCTGAATGCCTGTGTCTACCACAGGGTGTTGGAACACAATAGATTGCAAAATAGCCACTGAGTATACCTTGACTTTCCTCTGTTATGCATGTTCCTCCGAGAGATGCATTGCTCTTCTCCTACCAGTCAACTTCCTCTGTAAAATCTTTTTCCGGATAGTTTAACTAGTCACTGTCCTAACTAGGCAAAGAAAACTACCATCCCATTTTCACATCCTAGCACAAAGCCCGATGGCTGACCACATGCCTTTAACCGTGTATCATTCTACAAGCCTGTAATCACTTATTAGGATGAGCTGCATTACAAGACAGCTTTCATGTGCTGTAGCTGACATTCTGTTCAATTATATTTTGTAAATAATATGAAAGATGTACTTTGAAGTAAACTCAGGCATTAATAACATTGGAGGAACTCTATCCATATGATTGGTTTCATGGCTGTAACTGAGGGCAGAACCTGAATTTACAATATAATATTAGTACAAATTTGCTATAAAGTTTCTCACACGGCGCAACTTCATAAACACTATGTGTATATGGTTCATTTTCATTTATTTAGACAAATAGGAGGATCTTTAAAAGTGAGAGAGACTTTGGAAAAAGAGATCAGCTTCTAGGGAGGGAAGGTTTGCAAAGCATCCTCAGCACACACTAATGATTACAGCTTGCATTGTGGTAAAGGAAATGCAATTAAGACAACCAAGAAATGGACTTCAAATCAGTTCAGTATATACATACTAAATAAAAATGTGCCCCTAGACATGCACATTGGGTGTCTAGCTACCAATGTAGAAGGCAATAGAGTTTTTAAAATCTAGAAGAAGAAAGGATTCAAAGTGACAAATGAAAACCAAACTAAACATAGGGAAAAAAAGAAAACATCTTTTGCATATGAATTCAGTGGAGAAACTGGTCCAAATCCTGTCCTAACATGCTAAAGAACAAAATTCTTGCTTTGCAGAATTTTTGTGATTCTACCTGCTATACTGAGCAGGAACATTTCATACTTGCTTCACCCTCTCCCCCCACCTCCCTCCCCCCCCCAATCACGTACTGCCCTCACATAAATGCACATAAATTCAAGTATTCGATCCCAATGAAACTCCTCCTTCATTACTGACATGGTGAGCAAGGGGAGACTAGGCAAATTCCCCTCTAAATTTTTTTCCCACACTGCAGATATCCACTACAGGAGACTCTCATCTGCTGCTGGCAGTGCACAACAAGTGAAGTGCAGTGAAGGGGCTGCTCAGCAAATTGCCATAAATTCTGTCCTCCCACCTTTGTGAGCACAAATGTGTTACTTTTGTGGCATTGTGCTCTGCTTGCCAAGGTCATGAGACCTTGGAACTCCAAGGACTGAAGTTTGAGAAACTTAACACAGGCAGGAATTTCAGGTCTTTTTTACACAACTGAGCAATTTCTGCAATTGTTTGAATTCAAACATGACATTTTCCCTAAACAGCTGGTCACATACCCAGTGACTGCCTTTGGTATAACTCCTTTGAAGCTAGCATGAATTTTACAAAGGGCCTGCAATATTCATGTTGCAAAACTTTTATTACTGGCTGCATGTGTGCATGGATTAAAGGTCATGGAACAAAGGCCAACCTTTTGATCACCAATTTTTAAATTGATAGTTCATAGTGAAAATACTAAATGCAACATCTGTCTTCAGCTTTCTTTTGATTTGCTTGCTTAACAGTATACACATATATATATCTTGTCTTCTATATATTAAGCATAAACATGCTGACCTATGAAGTGAAGACTGTGTAATCTAGTAGTTGTTTCACATGAAGATACTTCTGGATTGCAGAATTTGACTGCAGTTGCTCACCACCACTTGCCTGAACCACTGAGCTGGTTACTTTGCTACACATGGGGAGGAGCAGCTGTAAGAGGATGAATAACCGATTTCCCTATCAGTGGGAAAAGCAGGATTAATTCTCCTATCTCTTCCACATTCCCTCAAAACAGATTAGAGTTTCAAAGTCCTCTCAAGAGTAAAAAAAAAATCCCTGCTGCTCGATCATTTCCTTATATGAAAAATAAAGTCTTGCTTTTCATTATTCACCAAGAGTGGGTCATTTGCCCCTCAAAAAAAAATTCATCAGCAACCATTCCTCAATGGCAATGCAGCTCTTCTCTGCATGTTGTGAAAGTGATTTTAAAGGGCAGGCCTTTCAGTGGAAGAGAAGAAATTAAATAGAGATGAATTAGTGGGGTTTAACAATCCGGTTTGCTTAGATTTTGCATGGTGTTTGAGATTGTTGACTGTATTTTGCATTGTAGTTTGTATTCTACAACTCCTCATTCAGGTTTTAAAGCAAGGGCTGAGATAATAATTCATGGAGCTTTATGGCACTTTGCATGTTGAAAATATTGCACAAACATTAACTAATTTATCTTTGCAAATCTCCTGTAAAGCAGGTTAGTAGCTATCATTTCCATTTTATAGATGTAAAATAATTTGCCTTGGGCAGAGTGTTAGTGGCAGAGCTAGGGTTATCACTCAAGAGCTGTTTATTCTAAACATTCTATTTAAACCTTGGATCATGCTGCTTCTAGAGAGTGTCTGTGATGAAAATGGATGCATTTTTTCACACTCAGATTATCTTTCTCTCTTCTCTTAACACTGTTTACAGAATCACAGAATATGCTGAGTTGGAGGGAACTCATCAGGATCATTGAGTCCAACTCCTGGCTTTGCACAGGACACCCCAAGAGTCACACCATGTGCCTGAGAGCATTGTCCAGACGCTTCTTGAGCTGTGTCAGGCTTGGTGCTGTGACCTCTTCCCTGGGGAGCCTGTTCCAGTGCCCAAACACCCTTCTGGGGGAAGAACATTTTTCTAATATCCAACCCAAACCTCTCCTGACACAACTGCAGGCCATTTCCTTGGGTCCTGTCACTGGTCACCACAGAGAAGAGATCAGTGTCTGCCCCTCCTCCTCCCCTCATGAGTTAGTTGTAGACTGCAATGAGGTCTCCCCTCAGTCTCCTCCAGGCTGAACAGAACAAGTGACCTCAGCCATTCCTCCTACAGCTTCTCCTCAAGACTTTTTACCATCTTTGTTGCCCTCCTTTGGACGCTCTTTAACAGCTTTGTATCTTTCTTATATTGTGGCACCCAAACTGCCCCCAGCACTCGAGGTGAGGCCGCCCCAGTGCACAGCAGAGCAGGACAATCCCCTCCCTTGCCTGGCTGGCAATGCTGTGCCTGATGCACCCCAGGACACGCTTGGCCCTCCTGGCTGCCAGGGCACTGCTAACTCATGTTCAACTTGCCATCAACCAGGACCCTCAGGTCCCTTTCCACAGCATTGCTTTCCAGCATCTCATTCCCCAGCCTGTTGGTACATCCAGGGTTGCCCCATCGCAGGTGCAGAATCCAGCAGTTTGTTTGTGTGCTTGTTTGTTTGTTTGTTTGTTTGTTTGTATAGCAGCACTTAGAAAGGACAATACCAACAAACTCATGGGTGTCGAAGTTAAACCTTAATTATAATAAATTGCATGGTCAGTATTTCAACATATGACCATGGTGTTATCTCAGGAGGGTTCCTACATGTTCTTTATTTCTTTTTATATCTGTGTTTTATCTATCAGCTCAGTCATCAAGATCACTGTGGCATTTTTCAGAGAACTTCTCTTAAATCAGGAACAGACTTTTAAAATTATTTAAACTCTGTTAGGGATTCACAGCAGCAGCTTGCACACTAATGAAAGTAGGCAACGAAAAATAAGTTTAAATATGAAACCTGTGTATCTGTAGTGGTTTTTAGCACCCCAAGATTTATTGCACTCATTGCATGGGAGAAAGTGTGAGCCATCTATTTTCTGAATTATGGCTTCTCTTTGAAACAACCCCCAGTTTTTGCCCTGTATAAAGCAGGAAAAAAAAGTTTTGCACATTTTGATTAATATCTAAAGTAATCACAGGAGAAAAAAAAGGTATGGCAAATTCATTCAGTATTGAAGATAAATACTGCAATTGATAAGATAAACTGAACAAGGTTATCAGGGTGTCGTGGGAATAACTACACTGTATTGGAAAAAGTATTCAGATTTACTTACCATATAATTATTCTTTCCCTTCTCACAAAATCTCTGCTGAATTCCTGGGGAATGTGGCACCTCCATTGCCATCTAGGAGATAATTTCAAAGGGTAGAATACACTTCCTGCTTAAAAGCATCATTTTGTTGTTTGTAACTTCATATAGAGACTACTGTGGTTTTTCACAAACTTTAACGAGTCCCAAAACTAAGCATTTCTTGCTTTTTTCTTACCTCAGTAATTTTACAGTCTGCGAGAGTAAGGACATAAGGACTGAGACTGTGATGGAATGAGCTACATTATATACAAAATCTTTGTTACTAGACAGTACAAGTTTCCTACGTAAAAACGAGGTCCTGCCTTATTTCTGTACTTTGTTGAGGTGACTTACACTGGTATTACTATGGTACATACATTATTTCATTCAACCAGAAATCATACAACCCTGTATGATTGCAGCAAGTACAGTTTGAGCGCACTGTCAATAAATGAGATGTGGGTAGAAGCAGAGCTAGCACAGAATCACAGAATGGGTCAGGTTGAAAGGGACCACAGTGGGTCATCTGGTCCAACCTCTCTGCTCAGGCAGGGTCATCCCAGAGCAAATGACACAGGATTGCATCCAGATGGTTCTTGAATATTTCCAGTGAGGGAGACTCCACAACCTCTCTGGGCAATGTGTTCTGGGAAATCTGCTTGGTCATCTGCACAGTAAAGAAGTTCTTCCTCATATTCAGATCGAACTTCCTGTACATCAGTTCCTGCCCACTGCCTCTTGTCCTATAGTTTGGCCACCACTGAGAAGAGCCTTGTTCCATCCTCTTGGCACCCTCCCTTCAGATATGTACATACTTTCATATGGTCCCCTCTCATGGACATGGTTCATGGACAGCTTGTTGTCCAGAAGGATCCCCAGGGCCTTCTCCACAGAGCTGCTTTCCAGCAGGTCAGCCCCCAGCCTGTGCTGGTGTATGGTGACATTTGTTGCAGTGCTAGGTGTTGCTTAGCTGCTGCAGCTTTCCCTGGGAGCGCAGCGGGGGCTTCTTGGGACAAGGCAGGGATTCTCTGCCCTCCTGCAGTCCATCTCGGACGCCCCGCACCGCTGCTCCAGCTGCCAGCCTGCAACTTCAGTGATGGCAAAGGAGGTGAGAAGGCTCTCCTCATGGCACTGCAAAGGTCTTTATTCCATGCTGCCTCCCCAAAGCCTGGGGCCAGCACACGGGCTGGCCCCCAAAGGCAGAGGAGAGGAGCTGTTGGCAGGCTGCTCCCAGGGGCAGAGAGAGGGAGAGAGAGAGGGTCACATGGCTTGGAGCCTCAGGTTACCCGGGTCCTAGGGGGGCGGGGAGAGCACATGGGCAAATGGTTTCAGGGCACAGGGGTGGTACATGGGCGGTACATGGGCAGAGTTGGGATACAGGAACCAATAGGGAGAACTCGAGGAGTGGCCAGGACTAGGGGCAAGGGAAGGAGGGAGACCCCATGGAGAGGGCAGGAAGTGATCAGTAAGAGGGGGTACAGCTCCACAGACATTATCAGATCACACTGTGTGGTTATTCAGGATGGGTGAGTAGTGATGCTAGGTGTCTGATTATGGACACTAATACTGCTAATTGCATTACTCTCACTGGCTGTTCTGCACTTTATGCCCTTGCTCACCTAATTCCTGACCCGCTGCATAGCCTGTCACAGCCCATGTATGTCCACAGTGACAAAGAGATGGGGACAACAAGGCACAAGCCCATGCCATGAACTTTGCCTCAGGAAGAGTAAAAGTGCCATGAAGCCAAGCTCAGGTGTGATGGTTGGTTGGGGTTGGTTGTGTTTATCCTGCGTTTCCCCTCC
>VZRR01000417.1:168517-210589 GCA_013398015.1 Oreocharis arfaki
CTTCCCTTCCCTTCCCTTCCCTTCCCTTCCCTTCCCTTCCCTTCCCCTACCTGTTCCCAGCTCCCACACCAAGTTCAATACCACATGCAAATACTGCAAGGGGTTGCTCAAAATACTGTCTCTTTAGGTGTTTGTAGTGCTGAGAAATCTATGGCACAGAGAGAGTGAGGAAAGCTGGTAGCCCTGAGTAAACACACAAAGAATGTGAGTTGCATCAAGGGTGTGGCTGGGGAGGGGTTCTTCAGATTCAGCCATCTCCTGCCGTTTGCATCCGAAGTGGACACAGACAGGAATGATATGGCATTGCAACACTCTAATTCTTCTGAAAAACTACAGCAACCAGTCCTCATATAGGCTAGCATATGTAAAATAAGTCAGCCTTTCCTCATCCACTCCTTGTTTAGCACTATGGAGCTGTCTCTAGCTTAACTAACTTTTCTATATTAATTCCTATATTTTACTCAAATTATTACTCAATCAAAGATGCACAGAGGTTGACCATACAAGTAACTGTACAGGTCCATTCTCCAGTATGAAATTAATCCATCCACAGAGTAGATTGTATCCATCAAAATTATAAAGTCTCTCAGCCTGCAGACTGATGTGGTTGTATCCAAACTACCAATCAGGAGCACTCCGTGCCTTCTGCTGCCTCTCAAACTGTGTGTGGAAGACTACTGGCCAGTCTAGCCTGGGACTGTTTGTATAGATGAATGGTGCAGATGATCTAGCACAATGTGCAGGGAACACTCCCTGCACAATTGGCCAATATGAACATGGTCATAGCTATTTCCCAATAATTTGAAGTCATCACTTCTGTTCCTTACTCATCTCAGTGCACACAGATTCAATAACTAAAGTATCTGAGTAGGTAAATTTTCCTTTCTAGCCAAAAAAAGCAGAGATGGTCATCAGTTCTTTTCTCCCAGCCCTGTTAGTAAGCACCCTAATGTTTATAGACATTTCCTTGCTTCTTCCTTCTCTGTTATCCCAGAGATATGCCACTGAAATCATTACCTTGCATTTTTTCCACAGGAAAACTAAGCCAAATAACAAAGCTGAAGAGAAGGGGAAAAGCGTTTTTCTGTCATGTGCTTTGAGGCTTTGTCCCCCAAGGGTTTTAACCACAGAGTAGATGATAATTTTTATTTAAAGCAAAATAAGTCATAATGCATTAGAAAAAATTCTACCATGTTTTATTCAGCACTGCATAGCTATATAATAAAGACATATGTGGCAAAGGCTGGTCAATTCAATATGATTAATGTAACCTAAATCCCAGAGATACTGCAACTGCACTGAAACAGATCCCATAGGACATGGATAGGTAGCCAGCTGACTTTTTTGCTTTATCATACCTTTAACTTTCAAAATCTTTCTCAGGTAAATGTTTTCTGCAGGATGTTGGAGACCGTCAATAAATGTGACCGAGCGGAAGAGGAGGTTCTGGAAGTCAGACATGTCACAAAGTGCTCGGCTTGCCAGCAATGATGTCTTTCTTTTCTGATGAGGAGGAGCCAATGCAAATGCCCCCGAGGAAGGCCTTAAGGCAGTTTGGTCAACATAGCAAGGTACAATATTGAAGACTGAGATTTGGGTAAGTCACTTGGTGTTGGAGGATTGGAATTGTGAAGTAAAACACCTGCAACATAGGCCCTGTCATCGTCACTGCATGTGTTTCTGGGCTTTTTAGTTCAGACTGCATCTTGTGATACTGTGGACTGAATGTCCACCACTCCTTGGGGTATGCTACACATGCCCCTGGAGCACATCTTTCACCTTAGCTCCTTTTGGAAGAAACACAGGTTATGCACCAAAAGCCCATGGCATGAGGAGGATCAGCCTCAGAAGTGCGCTCCCGATCCATACCAAAATGCTTTTACAAATGCTTGCCTGCAATCTGCAGTTTCTAGTAAAAGAGAAACAATAAAATATTTTAGTTCCTACAGAAGTAGGAATTTGAATCTTTAGAAGGCAAGACAGGACCTAGAACTTCAGTCTTTTAGGTTTCCAAACAGGGCTGACCCCAAACCCAGAACATAAATAGACCCAGTCTTTCACGGGTTACCTACAAAACCACTCAATGTGAAAATGGCAATGGGATGAGAGTGCCAAGCACTTCCCATCACCCAGTGATACTGCAAGATAAAGAAGGTGAAGTAAAACCATGGGTAATACTAAAGATACATAGGACCTGCAATGAAAAGAATAGGCTAAAAACAGCCAGGCAGCTCTTCAGGAAGCCATTCCAGTGGTACACACCAGCAGGCAGGCAGGGTGGCAGCCAGGGCTGGCCACTGCATCCACAGAAATCAGGCGCTTTAGGACAAAGTTAGTTAGTCCACAAACCAGATAATCAAGAGCTGACATCACATTTTAGGTGCTGTCAAAACATGGCTACGAAAAGGTTATGGGGGGCCACCTGAATGCTCTGAGCTTTTTCTTCCTTCCTATTTATAGCATGGTCCCCAACACACCTCAGGATATCTATTTGATCTCAGCTCTTTGGTATTTACTTCTTGAACTCCCAACAGCTTTCATGGCAGTACTCCCTTTCTGTTCAGACAGATGAGCAATTCTTTGAGTATTCCAGTAAACCTTCCAGAGGTAATTAAGATATAGCTGTCTCCGTAGCTTCCTCTTCTCCAAACTCGGAGTCAGTCCTTAAAATCCTCATGTGACTTGACAGCAAGAGGATGTGAACCTCTAATCAATTCCATGTGCACACTCCCACCTCCGTCAGACCCCCAGCTACCAGTGTGTGATATCCTGCACTGGTAAGAACACAATATCCTGGTGTAATAGAAAGCATACCATAAAAGAGCCCAGGGATATATGAGGATAAAGAGGCCTGTCTCTTGCCAATTTTTTTTTGTAAAATGGGTCAGATTGGATAGGTTACTTCACATCCTCCATCATCCCATCTTCCTAAGCAGGTCTCCAAACTACAAGCTCCTCATCATTTGATTTCATGCATTACTTCCTTTCCCAGCCACTTCTGCAGAACTAGAGACCAAATTCATTTAAAAAATGAGACCCACTGCAAGAGCATTAACTTTTCCAGACCTGCTTCCTTCCTGACCTCACTGCTTATTTGACTGTAAAACAACTGATGCTGCAGTTTTCAAAGACGCAAGTGTGGACCACAATTTCTATTCCCAGTCTGTGGGAGTGGGAAAGTGACTTCGGCATAAATACATGCAATTTGATACTTTAAATATATTTTAAACCAGCTCCTTTTCCTTTAAGCCTAATTTCCTCTGAAGATAGAAATTTATCACCAATGACTCAAGCTACCTCAAGGTTTTATCAATTTAAACTTCAATAATGTTCTTCCTTCGTGTGTTCATGCTACATTGCCTAGCCCTTACTTATCCAGCCGGCACTTGCTCATGCAAACCGATACTTTGGCTTTTCTGGCTTATTTGCGTGACTGCTTTTTCGTTATGTTCCTTGCCCAATCTATTAATTTGAGACAAGGGTCTTGTGGGAATTAACAGGTCTGCAAATGCATGAGCTGTTTAAAATCTTGCCTGTTTTCTATACGGCTGCAGAAGATAGGAATGCTTCTTCTATATGGAGCAGGCAACAAATGCCTGGACCTCCCAGCAGTGGAACTGCTGGAGCCTGTTTTTCTACAAATGGTTTTGCTCCCTTGGTTGCCTGCCACCTGCAGTACCCTCCTGTGCCCTCCAATACCAGCTGGATTAGAGACAGCTGGTATGGAGACGTATCCATGGTAATGGGCCACATGGGCCGATGGTGATACAACAGATAGTTGCTGGAGCTGCAGCAATTCCTCTTTACCTGGTTTCACAAAGCTTGGGAGGTCCTCGCTGTTCCATAGAATTTGGTTAAAATTAGTTAACAGGGATGGGGATCAACAGACAGAATGAATCTTTCTTCCAAAATAAAAAATCAGGAGCAGTCAAGAAGCTGTGATTGTGTGACTTGAAAACAGTTGAAATATGTCCTTGATGTCCTTTCTAGTGCCTCAGGAATAATAACAGGTTCAGAGAGTGCAACTCCATGACCTTATTTGAATTGGGGCACACTGCAGTGTGTCTGAACAGCTCTCTCCAGGCTTTTTTTTTTGTGAGTTTAAAGAGACTATATCAGGACATCAGTGTGGTCCAAAGTTAGCAGAGTTTTTGCGGCTCATGGCAGAGGCATTTGTGCTCCATGATTCTGATGTTTGTCATTCACAGATCTGCTCCTGACCTTTGCTTTTATCTCTGCATCTTACCCTGGAGCTAACATAAAGTGCAACAGAAGCCAGGTCTACTTGAGCAAGCCCACACAGAAGTCAGAGGGCTTCCTTGGAGAGCTGCCGGCTCACGAGGACTTCCCTCAGGAAAGGAAAGCAAGGACATTGTGTTACTTTCGCAGTTTCTCAAGAGCCAGAAGATGGACCATAAGTGAACACAAGTCTTATCTGAGTATGGAGAAGGAAGTAAGAGG
This sequence comes from Oreocharis arfaki, assembly GCA_013398015.1. Lineage (NCBI taxonomy): Eukaryota > Metazoa > Chordata > Aves > Passeriformes > Paramythiidae > Oreocharis > Oreocharis arfaki. The sequence goes on from VZRR01000417.1 coordinate 172,979, forward strand.
AAATAAGTATAACAATGAAAAAGTCTCAAAAACACAAGTGGGAGCCTGTCACTGCCTTTCAGGGAGACCTATGCAGCTTACTAGCGCAGAAAGGAAAAAAAGTCTGTCCCAAAGGAGGTAAATTTCTATGTATGGCCTGAAAAATTAGATGCTGAAGTAGGAGCCAGAGCTTCAAAACCTGGAAGTCTGTGTAAGACCGACCTTCCCTGTGTAAAATGGGGATAACAAGCAGCACTACTACCGGAATGATTTTTAAGAATAACAACTTAATAACCACATGGTGCTTTACATCCCGGGAGGGCTTCAGGAATGATAAATATTCTTAAAATCTTGACCTTCCACAATGATTTTGGTTTATCTGTAAGGGAGTGTTTTTTGTTTCAGGGACCAGCTGCACTCTCACTTCTTAAGTAAAGCTTCTTCCCTGAGATAAAAAGATATCCAAGTTGATGAGATACAGCATTGGCATTGCTGCTCTGTTCACTCTTAATTACTGGTGTGGTGACAAGAGCTGTATAAATCAAGCCAGTCCAGCCAGGAGATCTTACCACAGGCTGGTTAACCTTTACATTAATACGGACATCTGACACTTCATTTTCTAGATGGGATAAAAACAAGAGTAAAACCTTGGGGGAGGCCACTTGTTTGTATGTATGGAGCAACATGGGGGAAACAGAGGCCATGAGCAGCAAACTCCATGGCTTGAACCAGTATAGATTCTTCAACCCTCCCTTTTGCCCGTGGTGTGGAGCCCACTCAGACTTACTTGTAGCTCAGGGTGAAAGAGGTCAATGAACTCAGGTGGGGTTTGCTGCATAGTGGTTGTGTATGTGCTTCTAGGTAGGTCCAAAGCACACAAAAAATTCACTGCTGTTGGTAATCAGAGTGGAATTATGTATTTGCTTTCTTTCCATTTTAAAACAAAAATCCAGCCTGAGTATTTTAAATAGCAGCGTTTCTCTAGGAAAGGCATTTGTTTACTTTAGTGCCTGTAAAATTAGTCAGAACTAGAGTATGAGAAATAGAAAGCCTCATGTTATTCACAGAACAAGTATAACAAGTTCTGCAAGCTCTCTTCCAATGTTTCACCAATTCACTCTGCTCAAAGCTGGCAGATTAGACTTCATAGTCGACACAGTACAGAGTTTTTCTTTAGTTTAAGAATTAAACACTGCATTGTCTTTATAAAGTCTGGGCCTAACACGTATAACTACCTCCCACCCAAATAGCAATGGCATTGCTAACAGGCACCAGTTTTGCTGGAGACAGGGCCAGGACATTGAGAAACTTGCTGTGCTGACACTTGGCCCAGAAGAGCAGAGGTCACTGGCCGTCTCCCGCAGGCCCCATAGCCCACACTCTGCAAGAACCTTGTTTTACCAAAGCTGTGCTTTTCGCCTCAGTGCCCAGCTTTGCTGGGAAGGACATCACCATGGGATGTGGTGATGTATGTGAGCAATTTATAAGAGTTTAAGTTCATTGAGGATTGTTAAATGCTGGGACACAAACACAATCGTTGACTCAGGGAAGGTATAACACCGCAGTAGCAACTGGGATTGTTTGGGATGGGGAAAGAGAGGAGTTATGGAAGCGTTGGTTTTAGTTTGACACAGTACAGCCTCTCTCCCCTTAATTAAGCAAGCAGAAATGGAAGTCCTTAGGCACTGCTCTCCAGCTTTTAAGGCATTTACATGTACGGAACATGTCTTGTCCTTCCCCTGGGGAGTGAATGGCCTTTATCCACCACCACTGGAACTGTTTTTAAACAGCAGAGAAGGCTTTTCCACAGTGTCAGCTCAGGAGCTGCTCACGCCCTGAGCTCATGGGATAGGACACATATTCTGTCCAGCTACTAAAAATACTTGTGGAGTGTTGGATGTATAGGGACTGACAGATCTCTGAGATCCATAGATGTGGGTGATAATTTGGGTTGAGTTCTCCTGATTTGGCTCTGGCACCAGGCTGCTGCCCCTATGTTCCTGGCTGTTGACTTTATTCCCACGTGACACAAACCTACCCAGGATCTGTGTGGGATCACATCAACCCAGAGGTACAGGAGGGGAAGAGACAATATTTGTCCCTAATACCACAGGAAAAGGCTCTGAAGCTTGACCATGTGTTAAGTAACGCTTCATTTCACTAGGAGCTTCCCTGATCTCCAAGGCATTACTGATGGAGGAGGGACCTGCTCACCATGAGTAAAGGCTTTGGAATCTTGCCTCTGGTGTGGAGCACTATGATAGCAGTACTGCATATGTAAATCTCTGCTTTGTACCGTATGTGCACGACATTAGGAAAGCACTGCATAACAAAGAGCAAAATAAGGAAAGCATGTTCAACACCTCAGTCTACATTCAAGCTGCTGATTTACAGGGCCGAGGGAAAAGCTCTTGATCTTATGTTCTAACAAATTGCAGGAACAAGTGCTGACCAGTTATCTAAAGAATGTGGTCCTCTAAGAACTTATCTAACCTGTCCATAAGTCCATCCATGTGCAGTGGCAATGCAATTTTGGACGGCACTAAGAAAAGAGACCGGTCTCTACAGGTACATTTATGGCTTCCACAGATTCTAGAGAAGTCTCACAAAAGATGAGAATGCTCAGGACCATGAACATTTGTGGCTTGACCTTCCTTAATCTCAAGCAGTAGATTCCTCAGAATAATTTACAATGACAATGACAGAGAAAGAAAGATGACAGCGTTTGATCTTTTGCTTTGCTGTGGAAAAGAGCATATGGCAATACAGGAAGCACATTTTCTGCTCTGCCTGTCTGCTGCTATCACTATAAGAAATCAAATTCATCAAATTATAGCCGTGTGAATAATGTTTTTAACTGATTTTGCAGGGGAGGCAGACAGGGAAGGAGAAGGAATGGAGTTTGCTTCAGGCTTGTCTGCCCTCATCACATAAAAAAACAAAAAGAGGGAAAAAACCTCTTCTAGTTATTTTTTCTGTAACAGCATGGTGTTCAATGACTACACAGCAACAACACTGGTAAGTGTTGAAATTCACTCATGTCATGTATCACAAAAATACACATAGGGTCTTTGACTGCTTTAGTTTCTTATGTGGCTTGCAATCCACAATCTACAATGAGATATGAGAATATGGTTAAGAGTTGAGAAATGAATAAAAAAACCCAACGTGCTATTCTAATGAGCAAATTCTGCAGTCTACACCATATTATCTCACTAACTCCACTTGAAATTAAGCAACATCCAGTCTGAATACCTGCTCAGTTCCTGTCCTACACAGAAGTGTCAACAAGAGGGCATGAGCTGATTTTTATGATGTGAATCAAGTGTGGTGGAAACTATGACTTCTTAAGTTTCAGCAGTGGGTTGGCCTGATAGATGGTATAAAATAAAGACTATCCCTGCCCTGGGGGGTTACAGTCTAAAAAAAGACCAAAGGAAAGTATTTGTCTCTTGCAAAGTGATTTATTCAATTGGTTCTCTGAGTTTATAGTTTACTTTGAAGATGGGCACATTTGTCATGTAAATTTTAGTTTCTGTGAGAATCACAGAATAGGCCATACTGATGTATGCTGATTCCAGAAACTGTGTTTGGTTAAAAATAAAAAAAAAAATATTTCCTGTCTGTTCAGACATTTTGAAATTGAAATAATTTAATTTATTCGTTAAGAATAACTTAAATTTCTAGACTTCTTTGAATAATGTGGCTAAAGAAAATATCTTGTTGACAAAATGTGTCACTTCCAGAAGTGATTTTTTCTACATTTTTTTTTAGGAAAAAATTCTGGGGAACAAACTATTCTGAAGGAAAAATATTCCAAACCTGAAAGCTGCCAAACAAGCTGCGGTTCAGTAAATTCTGCAGCAATAAACGAGACTAATAATTTCAAGAAAGAGTGATCATTGTGAACAAACCTGCAGCAAGGCAAAGAGCTGGACTAATTGTTGGATCAGGTAATCTGCAGGACTCTGATTTAGTGTCCAAGGTCATAATTGGGTCCCTGACCACCTGCTTTGGTCACTGGAAATGAATGCAGCTGGACTTGGCTGGTCACTCTGTCAGACTTTTGCTAAAGGATGCACTGAGTGCTCTTGCTAGCAGTTTGTTGCTGTTCAGGCTTAAGTCAATGGAAATTGTTGCTGGGCTTAAGTCTTGCTGTCAGTAGCACCAGAAGTAGTAAATGTTCTTAGGTAGAGACAAAGAATTTCCTCTCCTTTGCCACAGGGCTTTCTGAAGCACAACAGCAGGAATGCATGTTAGATAATCTACAATCCAGAATGCTTCCTACACAGAAGAGGCAAGAAAAGTAACATGGCTTAGCAGAAACTGCAGGCTTTGTGTCAGAAACCTGGTGTCCCCATGCATGTCTCTGCTATGTATCCCTCAGCAAAGGGCGTAACCTCTGACCCTGCACTTCGCTTTCCTTTAGGTAATGGTATCTACTCTCTTTTAAAAAAATGTTTTTAAATATACATGCAAGATAGGTTGGATCATTACAGGACAAGCGCACAAACAAATATACACACACCCAGACAGCCATAGTGTTACATAAAATGCAGACACTCCCATGCAGAGAAATGTACTGATGACCTTAGGCTGATGACTGGAGCCTGGGTGGTACTGCTGGCATTCGCAGAGCACACACTCAAATAGCTGTGCAGGTCTGCGCAGGCAGCCAGAGAGCCCTTTTGCATGAGGCTGGCTAGCGTGGATGTTCCCAGGCACGCTGAGCCATTTGGGGTAGCTGGCAGCTGCTGGGATGCTGCTGGGCTGGCAGCTCTGCTAGCTCTTCTCTAGCCTCAGAGGGCAGAGTTTGCAGTCACAAGTAAGGAAAGGGGAGAACAGCTCCCGCTTTCTAGAGACCTGGGATTTTTATTTACTTATTTATCATAGCTGCTATTTCATTTAAAGCCCGTGTGTATTTAGCAGGAGCCTTTCTAGATTAAATGTGGTGCAGCTGGTGGTCAAGTCTCAGAAGTGTCTCTCTTTCAAAGCTTCCCACAATGCTGAATGGCTTGGCCTCTCCTGTGTAGTTTAAAACCGCTGTCTTTGGAAATGCAGAAAGGAAAAGCCTTGGGAGGAGCAAGGAAAGAGAGGGAAAATCAGTCCTGGAGAATTTCTATTTCCTGAACTTGAAGTGCAATTTTGAAGCAATCAGAAATAATTCATTCTAGATGGGCCCATGCTTTGTAATTTTCAGACTTGCAGAGCCCTCCCACAGAATATCAGGTTATTAATGTTATTTTACCAGAAGCAAATCTCACTGGTGTATCATATTTTCAGCACACGGCACTTCAGCTCACTCTGCTGAGAGGTTAAGCCAAGCAAGAGCCCCTTCACTGTCTGTCAGCTTCAAGTCGTACAGCAGCTCACGTGTGGTTCACACTTGAGTCTTGTTTCATGTATTGTTTGCTAGATCAGCTACAAACTTGTGAAGTGAAATTGTTGCTCCTTAAAAGAAAAAGCTCTAGTGGTGCTTTTGCTCTTTGTGAATAGAGCCTTTCCTAAACACTTCGTGCAGGGTTCCTGTCCAGTCAGGAGCAGGGTGTTTCAAAGTGTCCTTGCGAAGCCCGTTAGCACAGGCTGAACAGCACCGGTCAAATTACTGCATCCACAGTGTTCTGGTTAGACTCATAAGCTGAAATTTGCTCCATCCCAGAAGGAAGAGGCTTACCACTCCCCTTAACCTAAGATCTTGCCCAGATACAAGTTCAGTCACATGTGAGCAGCGCTGTTAGTGAATCGAAACAGTATGCGATACTTTGGACCCATCCTACCTCATAAACAGGGCTCAAGTTCAGAAGTTATTCAGAAGCTGTTTATAGCAGTTCTGTACAATAAAACCAAAACCAAAAGCACCCAAACAATGATCAATGCCTGAACTCTAGCACCTCAGCATGCTTTTGGCTGTTCCATAACCAAACAAATGAGCCTAATGTCTCATTGTGTGTATTCAAACAGGAAGCTACCCTGCAAGGTTGCATTTGACCCCAAATAAAATTGCTGCTTTATCAGGCAATGCAATCATAAGTGTACTTACAGGAGACCTGAAGTATTTCATATGCAGGCAAATAACTTTATCACCCTTGGCTTGCTTTATTGCTTTGTCTTTCAGCATGTTAGATGTTATGGGATCTTCCTAAGTTTCTACCCCAGCAGCACCTCCTTCCCTGCTACTACTAACCCTTCAGGCATTGCTTCTAGTTTGGTGACTGCTAGTTCCCAAAAATAAAAGATCCTTTTAACCTGGCTTCTGAGATGCAACAGTCTTGTTGGATACTAGACAGTCCCCTCAGAGAGAGATGAATGTTTTGTAGTGAAAGAGATTTCCACTGAACTTCTCATCCTCTTCAAACTAAAGACAAGAATAATAAATAGATCTAAATAATGTATTAGATTAATACAGGATTTCTATGTATTTTTTTAATGAAACATATTTATAGGAAATTAGTTTTCTTTAGTTCATCTATTCTTGGAACTACTCCTTTTCCTACTCTCAAGATAGTGATGAATTTTATAATTCTGTCAGAATTGCTCAACAAATGTTTGTAATAGTTAAGACACATTCCACTTCCAAAAGCTCTTTGAGGCAAAGGCTCCTCTTCATTTTTTGGTGCTTGGTACTCTGTATTTGGCCAGCATGACTCAGCGCAGGAACATGATTTCTATTCCCTGAATGGATGACTCAGTCTGTACATACGAGAACAGTGCCTGAAGAGCCCACAGCACATTGCACACAGAAAAAGATAACGAAAAGAGAATCCTCTGAGAGTCTGCTTTAGAGATATTAAACATGCTCTGTAGATATTATTTGCTTTTTCTATGTAGGAATATACATGGTCATGAGGAAAATAAGTAATCGAATCCGCCAACAGTTCTTATACTCAGGTTGGCACAAATTAATTTCCTATTCTTTTGGTTTTTTGGGTTGGGTTGGTTTTTTTTTGTAAATGCATTTCATGAGTAGATTAGCATTTGTGTCTGGAGTAATAAAACTCCCCTCAAATATTCCTGTGTACACATGTGATAACTAGTCGAATTGCTTGATGCACTATTAGAAGAAATCAGATGGTGGCTGTGGTACAAAGAGCATGAGGAGACAGTGCACACACACTCTCTTGCAAGAAGTCAAGTAAAATGGACTTAGCAAACATGTTTGCCAAAAACCAAAAGCAAACATTCTTAAATTACATCAGACTCAGTGCTAAGAACACAAACTTCAAGAGATGGGATGACTACAGTGACCCTCAGTGTACAGACACTTTCCCCACTAAACATCTTGACAGAGGACTTGCTCTTAAAACAGCTCACATGGGGCTTACTGCCTTTATGCAACATTCAAGAAAACTGAACCATTCCCCAGTTTCTCACTCCAGAAGCAATCGATAGTCATGGAAGCATAGCTTGAAGTCTGTAGAAATGCTTGACTGACACCTGCTGTAAATTAATACTTTGGTTTTATAGATGCTGGAAAATGAAGAGACACAGAAAAAAAGGATTAAAACTGGCATTTTTTTTTCAGTTCAATGTGACTGTTATTAGGAGTTCTTCATTTTACCCTGTTCACTGCCTAGATATAGCCAGAGCCCAGGGAAAAAGCCATATAAGGACAAAAACAAACAAAAGCCAGGCTGTCTTGAGTCAGAGCCCATGTCTCACAAACTTGCAGTAGCCTGCAGCACACCTTGACCACAGCACTCAGACACTCCAGGCAGAAGAGCCCAGTGGCTAAAGGACATGGCTAACAGGCAAAACACTTGGGCAACGAAGCACCAGTCACCCCACATTCCCACTGTGGGCAAAATATTGTAGCTCATGTTTGCCAAAGTTTGCGGGTGCCATGAGGTTCTAGTTGCCTACATGGAATTGGCCTCTTGCCTTCCCAGAGCAAAATGTATCCATCTGTAGAGACAGATATTACTGCTTACCTCACAAGAGTTTTGGGAACTTTAAGGGATGCTGCTTGAGACTTTTACCTGAAAAGTGAATCATTATACTTCATTACCAGGCCCAAATTTTTAGATAACAAAATAGAAGTCTCAGTCACTTGATTAAAAGGTGATTACATACCAGCACAGACCAATGATTTGCTTCCAAGAACCCAAGGCATATGATTTAGGAATAAAGAATGCTTATGACTCCTGCACAGGACTTGCCAATAACCCTGCTCACCTCATCGAGGATGTTTAGTCCTTACCTGGCTTCTTGCTGAAAGGGTTGTGGTGAGGCAGAGACATTTGTTGAGTGTTGGGGGTCTTGCTCTGAGCCGTGCAGTTCTGAGACAACAGAGATACTTGCCTATCATGGCCTCTTCAGCAAGTCCAGCTTGAGAAAGGACAGCAGCCAGATGAAGTGCTGAGGTGTTCTGGGGGCTGAACCATAGCCAGTGAGATCCAAGAGAGTTTTTCTTCTCCGTGTCAGGATTTGAGCCCTGCAGAAGCACCTGTCAGTTGCATGGCTATTCAAAAATATTGATTCAAATGGTACAAAGCACTGAAACTTCCACATTCAATTCAAAACTACAGTTCAACTGAGATAAGTGACTCTCAGAGGGTACGAATTACATCTTGACTTAAGACAGTGTGTAGCACATGAAGAGAGAATCCAGCTCCTAATCAATCTTCTTTTAGGTTGGCTATGCCAAATTTGCTTTGAGGAGTTTTGACCTCTGGAGCATTATTTCCTTACCTTTCTTGCAACCTCGAAGTTTTTCAGAGGTGTTCAGTACTCCAGAGTCATGAAGCTCTTCTCTGAGGGCATCACATGATATGGGAATGATTGGTTTTCCATCCTGATGTCTGGCATCCTTCTGTGAAGCATGTCTGACTCTGATGCATGCTGTTGAGGTTGTGCTTTTCCTAATCATTGGCCTGGTCATATTTTACTTACTACATGTTCATAAAAATTAAAACAGTTGTTTTAGTGTGAACCCATGGTATTTTGTATCTTTCTTAAATCCTCTGCCTTGGTTTAACAGAGAATTCCAATCTATGTATTTTAAGGAAAATGTCATGCTCATTGGTGCTGCACGAAAACTTTAAAAATTGGTATTGAAATGAATGGCAAATAAATAAATGAGAAAGAATAAATTCCTTATCCCCCAAAATAAAAAAAAAAATAGAAGGTGATAAAAGGTGGTGATCTGTAGATGCAACACCAGAAAGCAAAGAAGAAAAATCATAGTTATTAAGATGACCTGATTACTAAAACCAATCATGCTATTTCTGAGTGACAGAGTTTTGAATGTCTATGGCTTGAAATACCAGATACAGGTGTACCTGAGTAGACACGGGGAGAAAGGGGAGGAGGGAAAGGTACTATGGTGTCTCATCCCTGGGATCTAGGGATGCTCCCTGTCATCTTATGCAGAGAGGCTTTTTCACCTCCTGCACAGAGTTCAATTAAGTTGTAGAAAAACTACCAGGAACGTTTCATAGATGGCCCTCCGCTATTCCTTTCTCCAGTTCTCTGGAGTGGCCTGCAGTCCAAAACTCAGGTTTGGAGCACAGGCTGTGCCAAGAAAGGTTCCCTGGGGAATGTTACTGAATCATTGCTCAGTTCGAGCAGTCCCAATCATGGAGTAAGATTGCCATGCATGGTTCAAAGCAGCTTTTCTACAAGGAAAATTGCCATCTGTGGCCATTTAGCCCTTGACAATTTTCTACCACAGTACGGTAAAACTTTTTCTATTAGCAGTTATTTGTACTGAAAGTATTTCTTTTCTCTGTTAGGCATCTTTATACTTGCAGCTTTATACTTAGGGAAAGCCACCAGAATAAACACTGCTTTATAAGCCTGTGGAGTTTATGATATGGCTGTGAGCTGGGAAAAATGCTTTGTCTGTGCCTTGCCAACTCTGTGGTAGTATAAAGCTGAAGCCAGACATCAAAACATTAACTGAGAGAATGCAAAACAGACTTGACAATATTTCACACTTAGCAGAGGCTTACTCAAATTTGGAGAGGTAAATATATTTATAGCTGCTTGCAGAAGTGTCTAAACTGAGCTGAACTGTGCACAAGTACTTAGTGCTCTCAATACTTAAACTTTAAAGGAAAGAAATGGATCCATAGATACAATTCAGAACTAAACACTGTCATCTTTGCTGCTTTGAGTCATTACTTTACTACCTACCACGTATTGTACATGTCACAATGAATTTAAGTAGCTGATTCTTTCTGTGTGCAAACTAACCTCAGTAATTTACAGTTACAGCAGACAAGATTGCAGATTTTACCTGACACCTAATTCCCACATCATTGGAGCATATTGAACACTGGGGAGGAATTCTCCGTGGAGAAGCAACTCACCCCAAAATAGCCTTATCATGAAGCAAAACTTGAGCATTGGGAGCAGCATCTTGCCTTAATCTACCATCCACACAGCATCTCTGTAAAAGTGGGGAATTCTGTAACCATGTTGTGACCATTATCACCATGTAGAGGTTAGAGGACCAGCCACAGCATCCTGTTCCACATGAAATGAGGAGGAGAGACAAATGTATCTTATAATCATCTGCAAGGGGCTGTTTGGGAAAAAACGAAACAAAAAACCTGACCATGGCTTGATGCTTGTGTTTTGAATGGATTTCTTTTCTTTTGAAAGAAAACACTGCAGAGCAACTTCTTTTCCTCTACAGTCAGGACAGTACTCCACTAGGTAGGTATAAAATGGAATTCCACCATCAACCTTGAATTTATTGTGATATATTTCTGCAAGGAGAATAAAAACAATTCTACTTTTAAAAAGAAATAAACCTTAAATTATGCCCATTGCTCCGTATAGCTGTGTGTGTATGCTGTATTACAAGCATACTCACACTTCAAAAATATCTTAGTGACCTGTGTGTATTTTCAAGATGGTTTTCTTTTATCTCCTTTTGTTCTGCTTATAATTTTCTCTCTGTGTATGCCCATATTCAGATGTTGTTAAACCACCAGGTGTCCAAACTTTAGTGACTCCCTTGCTATGTGAGGAAAATACCACTTTTCATATAATCCTACTATACCTCATGCTACTTGTAGCTTGGTTTCCTAAGGCAATGAGGTTGCTGTAGTTGTGCACTATGTGTGTATGTTTGTGTGTATGCATAATTTGACTCAGTCTCCTCCCAGTAACCTTTGATCCCCCTGTCCAGCCAGTCCAATGTAACAAACACATGGCAGCTTCAGATATTTTTAGCTCCTCCAGCAAGGAAAATAGGCCAGCAGATAGTGAGGAGAAAACCCCCATCAACCCCCCCACTGAGAAGGCTACAGCATGGATGCCCTAGATGAGTGCTAAGAATGAAATATCGAGAATTGTAGTCCTGGGAAAACAATGGGATTTTTGCATCTAATGAGATAGCAGATAACAGCAGTGCAAGACAAAACCATAGGAAACCAGACTCCTCCACAGCTCTTGGATGAGTTGGGCACCACCTAGACATGGGTCAAGGTTTTGGTTGCCTCTTGAGACATGGTCACTCCCGCGTTCCTCATTCAGGGGACCCCTAACTCAATTTTTACATCGCTGAAGCCTACTGAACATTCAAGAAAAAATTCTCTGAAGATATGGAGCCCTTCTGTAGGCATAAGGGCCATCATGCTTTACAAATTAACCTCTGATGGTACATGCTCTTTTCCTTCCTCTTTATTTAAGGTGCTCAGTAATTTGCTACCTATGCAATGACTGACAATTATAGCACCTTCCAAGCTGTGGAGGTAGAAGGGGAGAGAGGAGAGCTCCTTCACCCAGTCTGCCTTGGCTGATGATAGCTATCAATAGCTTAGACCTACAAAGAGCTCACCTGGGGCGCTCAACTCTTTCTGCAGTCCGGGGAATTGACTACGTTACCAAGGCTACAGAGGCCCTGTGTATAAGCCAGTGAAACATCATTTTTCCAATTCTTTAATCAGCTTGCACCAGCACACCTTCTTTTGTGCTGTTGGGCTGCTTCACCTGTGGTCAGAGGCCACACCGGCTGTTCAGAAGCACAGCTGATCCATCAGCAGGCAGACAAAGCTGTGAAAAGAGCATGCAAGTCCTGCCAACTCATCAAGCAGCATTACTTCCTCATACCCAACCGGCTACAAATCACCCTGTCTTTTAAAATGATGATTAGAATTGGATCAGCAAACGTAGCCTTCCACACTGTTCATTTTCCTTGGGGGAATGCCTTGTTCCTATAATAACAATGCCTTCATAAACCCAGTAGGAAGTGTTCTGGGCTTTGTAAATCATAATATATCTCAAACTGGAAGGGACCCATAAGGATCATTCAGCCTAATTCCCTGCTCCTCATAGGACTACCTAATGCTAACATATATGTCAGCATCATCCAGACACTACTTGAGCTCTGCCAGGTTTGGTGCCATAACCACTTCCCTGGGGAGTCTGCTCCAGCACCCAACCATCTTCTCAGTGAAGAACCTTTTCCTGATGTTCAATCTGAACTTCCCCTGATGCATCTTCCTTCCTTCTCCTCATGTCTTCTCGCTGGTCGCCAGAGGGAGAAGATCAGTACCTCCCACTCCGCTGTCCCCTTGAGAAAGTCACAGACCCCAGCGAGGTCTCAACTCAGCCTTCTCTAAGCTGAATGAGCCCAGTGACAGCTGCTCACTTCACCTTGGCAACGCCTCCAACCTCAGTGAGCCATCATCTTAATCAGTGTTTGCTTTGAATTCTACAGGCTTGTACCTATTGTACAAGGGATGAGTGGCGACTAAATACTGTCTTATGATAAGCATAACTTGTGGTTTTTCTGAACAAGAGACAGGAAAACCAGATAACCGAACAGCACACCGAATAATCCCTTAACCAAATTCCAAATGAGCATTTCTGCCAAAGCCTCTGGCCATGTCAGATGCCAGCAAGAGAAAGGTTGCTTCATGAGAGAGGATAAGCCGGAGACCAAGGGCGATCCCAGCACAAGCAATGCCACCACCATCAAGGGTACCATCCCACAGGGCAAGAATAATATGGTTCAGTAACAATCCTTCACAGGGCAAGCTAAATGATCAGGTCCAGAGGACATTTCAGAGTCCAGTCCCGAGGAGCTGGAGGCAGAGCTAGAGGTCCAACCAGGGGAACAGTCACAGACAGCATTGAGTACAAACATACCCACAATATAGGTCAGACAAGAACCAAAGGCTCAGAACTGTGGGTCAATTGGGCTTCTGGGTCCACTGGCAGCGAGTGTGGGAGAGGCCCAGGTGAGTCTGATCTGGGCTGTTAAGGTCTACTAGTGCCCTAAGGGCACTGAGAAGAACTTGAAATTTTACTCCTAGTCAGGTATCAGGAAAACAGCTTTAGCTGTTCATGCAGTTTCTTCCCTGTGTGTACCTCTCTGTCCTTCCAGCCCCCCAGAAGAAGTTTCCACCAAACCTTCTCTGGTCCAAGACTAACAGTATGTGATGGAGTAATCACAGTGTATGCCTGCACCCAGGAAAAGCCACTGCCAACACAACAGGTGGAGCCACAGACGGTGACACCAGCTGGAAAAGAGTGATTCACAGGTGATGGATCACCACCCAGCATTGGGAACCACCTGCAGGACAAAGGCAAATCTGTGGCTGATAAATTAAATGCTTTTTGGTTTCTAGGTCAGCAAAGCAGGTTTATTGCAAAAAGTACCTGCTGATTGATCAGCTCTTCAGCTTGAAGACAAGCCAGCCTGCACACCCAGGTTTTCTTGCAGTAGGAAGCAGTGTGCAGATGTGAGGCATGGGAGAACTAGGGGAAGAATGCACAGACGTATCAGAGTCAGGACCTGTCCAGAGCTCATGGCCACCCCAGGGAGACAGATAATAGTCCCAGGAACTGCAAAATACACAGAACCAACTTATTCCATGACAGCACAATCTGTCTGGAGCAACCAGCAAAGAAATAAACCAGATGTGATTGCACATTGCCTCCTAAACCATAGGTGCCCAACCACAACATACCCAGTAGTTGTGGTTATCCAGTCTCTGAAGTCAATAGGAGGGCAAGAAAATGCTCATGAAAATGAGTTTACATATTGTACTTTGATACCATATCAACACAGAGTGAGGAATGGCACATACTGGATACCTCCCACACCCTGAAGCATCACCGCATGATTCTTCTTAGTGTTTGAACATTAAAGCTATCATAGGGTGAAGTGGTATTGCTGTGAGGTTAAAAGCCAGAGCAGAAATTCACCTTCTGGCAATGTCATGTTCACTGGATGATAAAGGAGTTTTCTAACTCAGAATTTTGATATAAAGTCCATACATTTAAATAGACTTAATTTTTTTCCCCCAGAATTAATCTCTGTGTTGGAGCTTTGTTGCCACTATTGCTAATGGCACAAAAATATTTGTGTGAATGCAAACACTGGAAAGGCAGAGAAAAAAACTTTCCCCTTTTATCTATTAGGAAATTTCTAAAAAGATGCCACATAAAAAACTGCAGAAGAAATTTACCTTATTTTCTTTTTATAGTGTGACACAGTGTCAGATCATGCTGGCTTTGGCTATAATCTTATCAGCAGTATCTCATCCTTTAGGAATCTCTGCTGCAATTTCGGTTGGAGTACCTTTCTGGAAAAAGAAGACTCTTGAGAAAGAAAAGCAGTTGAACAAGATGACCTAATAGTTGAATAATCTTTTCCCTTTAGGCAAAGCATGAAAAAACATGACAGCTACCAAACAGGGTGATCAGAAATAACTGGAAATACATGTCCTGAAGGGTGGTACATGATTAGATCCCAAGAGTCACTCCAAACCTCACTACCAGTTATTTGCCCCTTCTAAAGCTGAGGGTCTTTGGAGATTGACACCTTTTTTTTCCTTTATCTTCTACACACACACACACACACACACACACACACATACACACACACACACTCTGTTTCGTATTTACAAACACATAATGCTGGGATCTACACAGATATGTACTGCTGATGGAAAATAAGTGGCAGTATAGGAGCACTAGAGATTCAATAACTTTCCTATTCTTATGTGAGGGCATATGAGTGAACTCCCTTCAGGTATCTGCCATACATATGTTGCACAAAGATGCACACATTATACTCTTCTTTGTTGAACATGTATTTCCACAAGTTTTCTATGCAGAGCTAATTCAGAGTAATGACAGTGGACTGTAAAAACCATTACTTAGGACAATATTAATATGCATTTTCTTTAATGGGGCTTTGTTAGCTCACTGCCAAGTAATACGTAAGCAAATCATCATTCATTAGGGAAGCTTGAGTAACATTGTAAGGACCCAATTTGCTTAAAGAGTCTGAAGTTATTGTTGGGCACATGTCCAGTGTTCAGATTTGCAGGAGCATAAAAAGAATATTTTTCCCCTGAAATTACTTCTCTATTCTTCTGCTTTTTAGATGTATATTTAAATACAGAAATTTGCATGAACATAATACCTGAGAAGTTACTTTCTTAATAGAAAGCAATTATAGGAGGTAGGTCAAATGCTTGTCCCATTTCCAAATGCATTGACTTCTGTGGGGGTTTAGTCACCTACCAAAGACTAAAATTTGCCTTCGTGTTCCCAGAAAGGGTTATGGTTAGGAAATCTGAAACCATGTAACCTTTGTGCATTCATTAAATGTGTAAGTAATAGAACTGCTGGTGTACAAAGTGCTTGCGGACTATGCCCGTGAGACTGGCTGTCAGCCTTTTCAGAGAACAACCTTGCCTCTTTCCTTTCCTTGAACTTGAATGCAGAAAAAATACAAAATCGCCCAGAATAGGCTGACTAGAATGCAGCATAGGGTTAGGGTAAGTGGAGTGAAATTCAGGCTTTTCTGAGACAGATTAGCAGCAAGTGATCTTGGTAGTTTGGGGTGTCAGATGGCTTGTGCCAGTTATGCGACACGTTAGGGAGGGAGTCAGAGCATCCTGCAGCTAAACCATATTGCAGCAGGGAGACTGGCTGGCCTTAATGGGAGCAGATGGATAGGCAGACTGGAGATGTCTTTAGTGGGACACCTGTGCCAGGGGACCGCTGCACCACATCTGAGTCAAAGAGATTACAAGGATAGCTCTGGAGACCAGGACTGCAGGCTGGCTGCCAGTGGCTGCCAGTGCCTGCCAGAACATCAGGGAGATATATGATATATGGAGCTTTTAGGGAAAAGAGAGGATTTGTGACTCTAGGGAAAAAACGAGGGAAGACAAAGAGTAAATGTAACCTCAGTTCGCAGGATCAGCAGTGAGACTGACAGCTCTCCAGTTTGGAAGTAAACAACTGATAACGTGCATTTGTAGCCCAGAAAGACAACCTTATTCGGGTCTGCAGCAACAGACATGTGGCTGGCAGATCAAGGGAGGTGATTCTTCCGTTCTGCTCCAACCCCACCTGGAGTGCTGCATCCGAGGTCATCAGCACAGGAAAGACATGGACCTGTTGGAATGAGTCCAGAGGAGGCCACAAAAATGATCAGAGGGCTGGAGCAACTCTCCTACAAAAACAGGCTGAGAGAATTGGGGCTGTTGAGCCTGGAGAAGTGAAGGTTACATGAAGATCTATTGTGGCCTTTCAATATCTAAAAGAGGCTTAGAAGAAAGACGGGGACAGATTTTTAGTAATAGGGCCTGTTGTGATAAGACAAGATGTAATGGCTATAAACCAAAAGACCATACAGATTCAGACTAGATATAAGGGAAAAAAAAAATGTGATGAGTTTGGTGAAATACTTGTGCAGGTTGACCGAGAGGTTGTAGATGTCCCATGCCTGGAAACATTCAAGATCAAGTTGGACTGGGCTCTGAATGCCTTGCAGGGTAATAGTTTGGATTTGACAGGTCTCAATGAGTCCACAAAGCTGAACAACTTGAGACTCTCATAAAATAGTCTTGAAGTAATTTTAAAATTTGCCTGACTTACGGTAAGACCTGAAGAGAACGTAAGAGATAGGTTCCACCCCTGCTTTGGCCCACCATGAGATGCTTTAAAGGAGGTTATTCTTCCATGTGTAAAGAGAAAGCTCTCAAAATAAGTCTTTAACTTGTCTGAAAGGTGTTCTAAAAAATCTGATCCTAGAGTTCTCCTGAACAAGGAGACCCCGCACAAAAGCATAGCCCATGCTCATGGAGGGTCAGAAAAAGAACAGACAATGCTGTGTCTCAAATGCTTTTACATCTGGCTGGCAGAAGGTTATCTCCATTCTGAGGTGCAGACAGTGATATATTACCCTGGTTTGTGACATGTCTAAGACAGAGAGGCTTAGACAAGCCCTGAAGTGAATGCTATAGATATGTTTCCTAAGAAAAAAGGGTAAGAAGCCCCAGGAGCAAACCTGAGTAGTAGATCCTTAGTGCAGCTCTGTTTTGTTCTACTGCACTCAGCTGTCCCCAGGGTTTGAGGAAGGTGTATCCCCCGCAAGCTGATATGTATTAAGCTGCACTAATTTTGACTCCTTTCACTCTGCACTGTGCTCCCGAACTATCCCATCTCATCTTGTACCCTTAACTCTTTTAACACGTCCCCATAACATTATCAGGGCATGAAACAAATGCCCTCAGATGGACTATATGCTCTGGAGGAACACAACGCCGCCCTCACATCAGTTCATTCACTCTGAACACAAAAAATGACAGCTTGCAGTCAGGAGGGCATTGAATGCTCTGCTGAATCAGAGCATGCATGTCTCTTTACATCTGCACCTGCAGGCTTGCCCCTAAACAGGCAGAGGTACCAGAGTTTCCCTTTGGAGAGAAGACATGCAAAGTTGCAGTGAGGTGGTACAACCCTCCATCAGTTCTAACTCTCCCTCCTCTCAGTGGGCAGATGCACTTCCTGCAACTTCAGAGATTCCCCTCCTATGAAAAGACATCAAAGTTGGCAATTCAGCCCCATGTTTTCTAAAAATAATTTTAATGAATTCTATCCCAACTTTCCCTTCTTTTCTACATTCCTCATGCCCTGTGTCGACTGCAACACCTTCAAATGGCAACAAGTCACAGGAGATAATGGCAATCTTCCTGTTCTAAATGAGGAGAGCCATTTCTTTAATGATGACCACAGTGGGACCAAGACCAGTTCTTTCCTAATTTATCCGTCACTGAACGCAGCACTCAGAAAACGTATGTTGTGATGCCTGGTGCATTCCTGTGAGAGGTATATCAACTCCCAGTCACGTGGCAACAGCTGTACTCAAAGATTGCGGTGTATGTGTTCTGAATTGCGTTATTATGCACATACTCAAGCAGGTAAATATGTTGCATTGTTTTTGTGATCATGATCAAGATATCTATGCAAAGTAGATGTTAATCTCACATTCAGGCACTGGGGCAGAACTTCCATTGCAAAAACAGATCAGTCAGGTGTTGCACAGGGTTGCCAGGTTCCCAAAAGGGTGCAGCTCAAACAGTTGGACCCTCAGAAACATCCCGGTCCTGTGTTTGCTTCCCCCTTTTGTGCACTGCTGCCTGTATGTGTGTTTACATGCACAGAGCATGTCCTTTGTAAGCAAACACTGGGAAAGGGAACATGGGTACTTATATGTAAGTGCAGAGGAAATCTTCTCTCTTTTTTTTTTTTTTTAAGAAAAGCAAGTATCATTAGGGCCGCTTGTTTCCTTCAGACTCCAACCAGTAAAAAACATTTATAAAGTAGCAAAAGTACTGAAGGAATTTCTGCTTGGTAGCATGGATAGTAAAACATATTAGATCTTTTTACTACTTATGCAAGACTCTCTGATGATGTGCTCCTAAATACATGAATTTGGACAATGGTAAATAATGTCTTATGGATCATTCCTTAGTTTCTGTAAAGTTTAAATGAATATAGCTTTTTTACTTGTTGAGCTTTTTTCTCCTCAGATATACAGGTTTCTGAAATATTTTACTAAAATCTGTACATAGTTTTTTGAAGCAGAAACTGACTGTTTTAAATACACCTGCTTGCAAGCCTTTAAGAGATGGAAAGTCAGTAATTTTAAAAAATTATTAGTCCTGACTGAAAAATATTCTCTTGAGACTTTCTTTCTCTTTTTTATTTAATGGAACAACTAACACCATGCAAACACACATTAACTTAACTATATGTTTAACCCTTTGCAAAAGAAAAGCTTTAAAATTCTGCCTGTGAAAGCATGAATATCACATACAGTTCATTTTTAGATACATGCATATATACCCACCAGAAGCTTTGGCTCAACCTCTTTACAAGCAATTAGCTATTTGAGCCTTTTGATGAAATGATCTGTGGAAGATCAGTGTTCCACAGAACCAAAGCTTTAATAGATATTTAATTGTATCTTTTGGGTAAGTGACAAAGTGATGGATGGAGTGATCACAAATTATATTCTCTTCAAGTGAAAGCACCATCTTTTGGGTACAGTAAGCAGCACCAATTTGGCCGAGTAATAGTTAAATGATTTTATAATAAAGAAGCTGATACAAGCAAAGCCCCAAAAGGTACCGAGCTTTCATTTGCCTTTTGGGAGGACAATGCAGACACCAAATGCTTGAGGAGCTAAGCTTTAAAATATAACCAGGTCAGAGATATTGTACTGGGTATTTCTGATGCAGATCAAAGGGAATTGTAAAGAGCTCAATTAATTCTTCTGTCCCAGCGTGATGCCTGCTCTCACATAAACAGAATTTGGCGGACTGGTGTTTGTTACACTTGAGTGGTATCTTTTCAATGGCCAGTTCACAGCCACTGCTCGGGATGTGCAGGAAAGTCCATGAAACATGGATTATTTTGTATGAAATTGTAGTTAAACTCTTGCAGAAGGTGTATGCTACTCAGAGAACCTGTCCTCTCATCTTTGAGGTTGTGGCTTCATGCTTGCTTCCACCACAGTTCTGCTAAGCTCTTGAGGCAGGAGTGCCCAATGCTGTGTTTCAGCAAGGCTCATTCTGCCTTAAAAAGATACAAATTAGTTAATAATCACTGTAAGTTGGACAGCTAGCTATAAACTTCTTTACATACTCTTTGACTGTCTTACACTGTCCATACGAGACGGACAGATCTATGATAAAAACACGACCTGATCAAAAACATCGCTGTTGAGAGAACTAAATCTGGGGTGTCAGAAGGAGTCTGGGGTGGGAGGAAGGCTGCAAGAGTTGCGTCCTCAGCAGAAGTCATGTCACTGAGCCTGAGAAGAAAGCCTAGTTCTCATGCAGCCCTTTGTATAGGCAAACTATAGCTACAAGCTTTAAATCCCAAGGATTTATTTTAACTGCCTGTCCCTTATTATAGGTTCTGCAAAGCAACAGTCTGTAATGGAATCCCTGAAAGAAACTCCAAAGGGAGAAAAATTCCAGCGTATTTTTGCTTGTCTTCACAGACACAGGCAGAGACCAAGAAGGACATATGGCCTAACTTTTGACACCTCTCATCCATCAAACCAGTTAGACCTTCTAGTACTTCACATACAAATCAGAATAACCACAGGCTGGGCGGACATGAACCTTCCTGCCTGAACACCTGAAAAGGAATGTTTGTGCTCAAAAGGAATAAATCCTGGCAGTGGGCAAGAAAAGTTAGTACTCAAACAGAAGTCAGACATGTGGGGCTGCACTTGTCATTTTAAGATTCTAGTGTTTTCTAGAAAGTCTGAGAAGAAACAGTGGTCAAACACCTTTCAGGTGTACTACTCTACTGCCAGCCCTGGTTTGCACCACTGTAACAAAGAACAACCTTCTAACTATACTTGCTAAAGAGGGCAACAGAAGGCTTCTCTCGTCCTCACTGAAACTTAGAGAAGACCAGCTGAAAGGCCTGTCTGTTTCCAAACGTGATGTGTTTTTTATGTTACTTTTCATCACGCATGGGACTAAGTAACAGAATAACTACTAATTTTTGCAATTATGGTATTATCATCTTACCTGGAATTTCTTAGAGGCCTCAAGCTCTAAACTTACTTACTGGTGTAGAAGAGTTACAGTCAGTCCACATATTTTGATGTAGCTCATCGAGACAGAAACTGCTTTTCTTTTGTTGTGTTCCCGGCCTAAGATTATAATCAAACACAGGCGAGAATAAATTCTAATTACTTGGTTTGAGGTGCCTTCATTTAATAGTTTGCATGGTATATCCCAATAACAGGGTACCTGAGTTTTTTCAGGAACTGGGAAACTAGAATGAAGTCAGAGTTAAAAGTGTACAACAAAATGCTACCCGGACGTTTTTCTTTTTCTGGGACTACAGAACCTCCAGAGGTCTGTTCCAGTTTCAGTCATCCTGTGCTAATGATTTGTTCCATGAGGTTCATTTTGTGCTTCCATGCACATTCGAAACACAGAAGAAGAATCTGTGTTTTAGCGTTACTCGTGTCTTTTAGTTCCTTACCCCAAAAGCTCTGCCAAAACTATCAAGACTCTTGATAGAGTGAAATCCTACTCCAGGTGAGTAAGAGTGCCACAAGATCCAAGATCTGCTGTTAAAATTCAGTTATGGCATATTTGTGCACCACTCTACACAAACACTCTGTGTTTGGAGGTTGGAAAGATGAAAGCAGATGTCTTACCTTTCAGTTACTCTGTGACTAAGCACATTCTTTCCCCAAGGAATCCAGTCCAATTTGCCATGAGTTTGTTGTGACTATGAGCCATGACATCAGCAGAGAGACATCTTTTTGGTTTGATCCAAAACATGTGGAAATTGATGGGAAAATGTACCCACTTTCAAAGGTATTCTGTTTTTTGCTCCTATGTAAAACAATTAATATTCTATTCTGTTCTATTCAAGTATCGCACTTGTGGCATACAATCATTAGGACATGCACTGCTTTTTTGGCTGTACAAGAACACAATGCTGTGGCATTCATTTAATAAAACATAGCTGGGTTGGAGGAGATATGAAGAGAAGGACTTAAGGAAATACCACATGGAAGAAGTAGTCAAACACACAGAATTCTCCAGAGGTGCCATTGGAACTTCTTTTCTCATATCAAGACAAATGATCATACTATTTTTGCCCTCGTGCTTCTGAAGAATTCCCTTCAAAATACCACTTACTTCACAAGGGAGACATGCTTCTTAGGAAAAAGTCAGGACCAGCACGAACAGGAAATTGGGTGAGAATGAGCAGGACCAGTTGTTCAGACTTGCAGAGCAAAAAAAACCCCAAACAACCCCCAAATCAGGCACACAATTAAATATGTGAGAACTGGTTCAGGTCTTTAATGGGTTGTTTGGATTGACATACCCCCAAGAAAGAAAAAGACACCATTTGTGTTTACAGTCCAAGTGCTTAACCTTTCTTAGCTCTGCACTGCTTTCATAGAAAGGATGTTTCCAAAGCTGCTGCAGAAGTGGCATAGAGCTCAGTCTGGAGAATGTTGAGGGAGATCTACTGAGATGAAAAGGCCTGAAAAACAGGAATGAGAGGAATTACCTGTCCAGCTGTTACAGCCACTTCCCCCAAATTTCCTCTGCCCAGCAGCAGAGGACCCAGGTCAACTTCTGAATCAATCAGCACCAAAACAATACAAAAGAGCAAGTGGGAAGTTGCCCATTTCAGCATCCACTTTAAAAAGGGATGGGCCTTTAACCCTTCCACTTCAGAAGCATCTCTCTCTTTTGTGTAGTTTTGCTGTGACTACACACATTCATCAAACCTGTTGCTCACCACAGTCAAAACAAATTTAAAATTTTCCTGTCGTGCCCAAACCCCAATCTGTGCCACCTGAGAAGGCCCTCAACAGGCAGAAGTTGTTCAGCCCTTGGCCAGGCTTTGAAAAAATCAACATATAAAAGAACAGCTGGACCTGCCCTTGGATCAACTTTATCCCACAACTCCCCTTGTCTCTCTGGGGTAGATAAGACTGGCCAGGTGCTGCTGAGCATTAACCAGTCATGTCTTTGTTCTACAGGTCCTAGAAAGCAAGTGGATTTGTAGGTGATATCTCTCTATCTGCTCTCTTCAATTGAAGAGCAGCAAGAGAAGCTGCTCAAAAGTTAAGGCTGTCTGAGGGAATGTGCTCATAATTCATTAGCAAATCTATAATTCTTCAGGGGCTAGCTGTGAATATCTCAACATGTGGTATCAAAGACTGAAGCATTATTACTATTAATCTTCTAATTCTGCAGTTAGAAATATTTTTTTTCAGTAACTATAAGGTGTGCTATATTTTCTTCACAACTTCATGTACAGGAATCCTACACACTCAGATCTTCCACACCCTGCAAAAGTCAGAGATACTAAAGAAATTGTATGCAAAACTCTCCCAGAATGCATTACATCTCTACCATCTCTTCTTCACAGCTCCCAGCTCTGTTGCTGGGAGTCTAACTCTACAGCAACAGAGCCTCTCCAACTACCAGATACAAAGGACAGTATGCCCTTTATTCTAGCTTCTCCACTTGCACCTTTTCCATGGCTGAGCATATCCTTTTTCCCCATCTCTCCTTCAGTAAGAGTTACAATTTTTCACCTCCTGATCACAATTTCAGAGGTTCTTCACAGCGTATTTTCATCAGAGTGTTTTTTCCTGCCATAGAGTAGTTCATCGACCTCCTCCACTTGGACTTCTCTTTTTCTGGACTGTTGTACCTTTCCTGAGATCAGAACCCAAATGGAAATAATCAACAAGCTATGTTAGCTCAGCACAAAAGATGACTTTGCTGAGATACAAACTGGCTTTGAGAAGGAAACTTCTCTGTGTGTGTGTTTACAATGCTTTCTGACAGCGCCAACAGAGTCACAGATTGTGATCTTCCTTTGCATCAGCAGCCTGCAGAAACAAGCTCCTTAGGCAGTGATAGAATTTTGCCTGTACTGAGGACAACAGTATGATTAAATATATTCCTGGACCTCTGTCAACCGACTTTTTTTCCAGAAAAGCAGCCAATGATCTTGGATGTCCCATCTGAGACATTTGACTTCCGGAGGAGAATGTCAGGAATTTCTGAAGAATCAAACCCCCATACCCAGCATATGTTTTGAACTGGGCACCCAAAACAAATGGTCACTTGGAAGGAGGATCCTGTTTTCTGAACACTCCCAAATAACTCTGAATACTCTGATGAGGAAGTGATGTGTCCACCAGAAAACTGCAAATTATTCAGAAATGCCAAGCACCAGAAAGGAACATTAAGAAAAGCCTACTTGGCATCTAATTGTAAATTAAAAAAAAAAATTAAAAAATAATTAAAACCCCTAAACAAACAGAAAACCCCACCAAAACAAACAAACAAAGCAAAGCAAAACAAAACACAACTTTATTAGCAGTTAAAATAGTAAAAAATTCTGACTCACATTGTTCAGCAGCATGTCCCTGGCAGAACTGGGGTTAAGAGAGGCCCAGCCAGAGGTACAACACCAGCTTCCAGCAATCAGCCAGTTCGGTATTTGCTGCCAAATATCTCCTCTGGGATCACTATGCCTATACATATGCTATCCTGCCTAGAATGCCCCCAGGAAAGGACTGAGATAGTGCACTAGAGAGGGAAGGAAGGGGAGGCATTGCGCTGACACTGGGACCAGGACACAATACCTGGGCTCCACCAACTGGTTATGGGCTCTGTGAAGTTTGACCTTTTATTCTGGCTCTCGCTGACTCAGACTGCACGCTCACAGTTCAGCACTGGGTGAAAGCAGGCTCTGGGCTGTGTGAAAGCTAAAACTGGAGCAGGGGAATTCTTGCCCTTGGCATGAACAACTACCACAGCAGCTGGCCGAAAATATTATAATACATGGGAATCTGGCAGGTGGCTCAGGGCTGCATAGCTCTTGTGGAAACATTCTGTAGTGCCCCAGAAAGTAAGAGTCAAGAGAAAATGCAATTTGTATGTACTGCAAAGTGATAAATAAAATATTTAAATAATGCGAAAGATGCCATCCATGTTTAATATTCAGTATAAAGTCCAAAGATTACTATGAAATCTTCCTGTGTCCTGAGAGCAAAGCATGCTAACTCTCAGGGAAGGGATACCATGTACATACCACAAGTTCTCCAGATGGCATGGCAGTTCAACAGGCGATCATGCTGCTGCAAATACTAGAGGAGGCACGTGGGGATCTGTAGGCTCTGGAGCCCTCTTAACAAGCGCTGTTTGCTGTGCAGGAATCAAGGAGGGAACTTCTGCACAGGCAGGGTCACCCCATGCCTTTGCAACGCGTACAAGTGTTGGAAGCCTCGCCTGAATTCTCAGGTAAATGTACTTCTCCAGAACCATTTTGGCACTTGCAGATGTTGACCTAGTTGTAGATAATACAACAAGCAAGATTAAAATTCCCCGAGCCGAAGACAAGGCTCGAGTCCATAATGGAAAGGATTCATTGTTTTTTTCCCCATCTTGCTACATACTTCTTCCAGAGAACGGCAAATGCTTTCGAAAAAAGAAGAGGAAAAATAATGAAAGATTTTGAATATCTGTACAAGTCATCAAGCTCTGAAGAATTCTCTCCAGAACAAGTTCTCAGATATTTTGGGATATTTTTTTGGCTGTGAGGATGTGATGCTCATAATTTAATACAACAATACTCATGAAATCAGCATAATGTCATAATGTTTTGTGCTGGTATAAGCCCCAAGAAAAGCCAAATTTTTACAGTCCTCATTCTTTTGAACAGAACATTAAAAAGACATTAATTTAATACTGTGAGTTTGTCTGGGATCAGCAATGGGAATAAAATAGTGGATAGAACAACAAATATAAACTATATTCTGGAGAAATGTATTCACTGAAGAGGTGCATCCTAAAGTTTTTAATTCTTCTTTTTTTTTTTAAAGTAATCTTGTTAGATTTAAATTAGTGCCAAACCAAATTCAGTAGTCATTCTGTGACCAATCAGTGTACATTTCCTATATATCAGCATATATGCACCTTTACACATGCATTTCTGTAGCTGGTCACTAACTTCAGGGTTAGCTTTTCCATTGCCTAGACGATGCTTGCAAGGCTCAAGTCCCAGACTACTGTAAGTGCTTCTGTATGTACATTTATTGGCATGTGAGGGTTAATGCTAGACACCTTTAGTGAGACTTACAGATCTCTTTTACATATATTACCCCATTTCTTGTTTCTGAAAAATGTGAAGCAGGAGTAGAAGGAAGACCAGATCCCCACCCAAAAAGCGGTGGAAGGAAGGCCAGTTTCCAGTGTGAAAGGTACATGCCCATCCTCCTTGGCCATGGTCTCTGCAAGGTGGAGCACACTCAGTCCTGCACAAGCTCCATTTTTAAATGGTATTTGGATGCCTCATGCTTCTGGGAGTGCTTGCACATCATGAACACCTATGGGGCTCTCACACATCATTTAACACTTTGCACATGTACGTGAAAAATTGTACACTATGTTCTAGTTTCGTGTACAGGCTCTGTGATTCTTTTTTTCATTTTCCCTTCCTTTTTATTTTTCCCCAAACATTCCTTTAAAACCAATGCCTTTAATATCACCGTGTGTTCAGGCATGAAAATCAGCAACTTTTGTTGGAACTGCTGCTCATAATTAACTGTTTGCCAATTATTTCCTTTAATGTTTTAATCCTATGGGGTTTCATAAAATAATTCTATGCAAGTTTGATTTTTTCAGACATTTGATCAGTCCAGCTTGCCTGCTAAAAATGATGCTTGACTCATATCCTGGCAACAGTGTTTATTTGACGTGCACTGGTGAAGCACTCTAAAAAACTGTACTCAGACTATTCCAAATTTAGCCTTCTACATCTGTGTGTATTGATGTTTGGGTGCGTCTGAGTTATCGGCTGTGTCTACTGGGTGACACAAGCTGATCAGTGCACCTTTGCTGTTTAATTAGAAGTTCAGTGTTGAAGAAGCCTTGAGACAGAAAATATCTGTGTTCCTTGCAGGCTTTTTTTAGATCTGTTTATCTTGGGTAGCTTTGTGCTGTAAGAAAACCCAAGTTGCTTTAGACTGTGTCTATCCTCAGCCAAACTCCAATTGCTTTTGTATTTCTGTCCAAATAAAACTACTTGCTGTAAGTCCAAACCTATGAAAAATGTGCAGCTGGGAAGTTACATCCATTCCTGTGCTCAGAAATGTTAAACAATGGGGTCAAAGGTTTTTTCAGAGGGAGGCATACCTGAAGACTAGATGGTGAGGGGAGAGGCTGGCCACAGGCTGGGTTTCACGTGGGAATGCGGGACACGAAAGAGGGGAATGGCTCATTAAAAGTAGCTCTGCTAAGTTGGCTGAGGTGGTCTTCCTGTGCACCACGGGTGTCAAACAATGTGAGCACCTTGCCAAGGAGCATCCTCCAGGATCACAACAGCTGTGATGGGAGCAAAGGCATCAGGCCAAGGTTCCAGCCAAGCCCCAGGCTAGGATTGTATGCAGCTTACTGAAAGCTTCTTGCAGTCTCAGTTCAGTGACATATTCCTCTCTCCTGCTCCAAGAAGGGGAAAGATCTGGGGGCTGTTTTTTCCTTCAAAAATGGGCATGAAATCCTCTTATTCCTATTTACAAGAAGTGAACAAGCACATAACTGCTCAAATAACCAGGCACTAAATTCCTTTCATTGGCACCTCCTCAGCAACTCCATCACTCAACACAGACCTTCAGAGCCTGTGGTTCCACATGCCAGTGCTGATTGGGTTTGCTCATCAGTGGGAGCAGCAAGGGCACTGGTGCAGGCAGCAGGAGAGGGCAGGTGCCTTCACCACCACCCTTTCACCATTGCCTCAGACACTGCCAAGGGCTCCTGTGCGGCTGCATGAGCTGCAGCCACACTGGGAGTGTGGGGTGCAGGCAAAGGCTGAGGATGTCCCCTTTCCTACAACGCCTGTGGTAAATTAGGCTGTATTTTCACTGAGCAGAGGCACCGCCACCCCTACAAAGAGGACAAGGCAGCCCCCTGTCCCAAGGAGCCTGTTGCCTCGCTGACGGGTTCTCTCTTACGGTGGGATAATACCGCTCCTTCAGGAGACCTGACAGTTCCTGTTTGTAATGTATGCAAAGCTGTGGAGGATGATGGGGCTGCTAAAATTCCCTTCTGCTGACTCATTCCTACCTGAGACAATTTACCTTCAGGGCTCAACATCAATCTGATTTTGGAATGTATCAGATTGTGCCGAAAAAGAAATGATGGGGAAATGGCAGGATGACAGCAAGAGATTTTAAACCAAGCTACCTGCTGCCAGCCCTGCCTCTGCAGGTGCTCTCCATTTCACATCACACAAGCAGGGTGACATACAAAAGCCTTAATGCATTCAGAATATTTCTTTTCAGGATAAAAGTGTGTTTCCAGACAGCACAGCAAGCTTGGGTTAGCCTGCCAAGATTTGTTGCATTTTTCTTCAATTACAGCAGCAGCCAATAGGTTTAAATTTGAGAACCAATGAACAGAAACCCTGCCTCTCCTCCCTCTTCACTGATGGTTTGAATCTTTAAGAAACAGCTTCCCTAGTGTCTTAGTCAGGAGAGCCTTTAAGCACACGCTTATCTTCAGATAATGCATTGCACTCAACTGGGTGGTACATGTTTGCCAAGTTTAGTGTGTGCTGAAGTGCTTTCTGGGGTGGAGGCTGGAATACACTTGGTTCACAACTCTGAAAGCATGTGATTGCAATGAATTTGTCTTGCATCAGAGACGATTTTTTTTGGAAGGTGTCCTGTTTAAACAACAATCCATTGGTGTTTCTGAGGCTTCTAGAACAAAGTTGCTATAAAAAAATGGAAGTATTTCATGTTGTACAGATGTAACATTATGTGTTGCATATAGTTTGCAAAGTGTGGGAGACTTTTGATTGAAAAGTGCTCTGCCCATGCATAATATCACCATCATCATTATAAATGCATTGAAGGCAGAGAAGCCTAAGCTGATCTATTATGGGCACCTGTCCCTGTACAATTTTCTAACACTGCCTGCCTGGCTGAACTGATGAGATCTCCACTAAATTGGGGTAGCCTGTCATTTTATTCAGATTGAAATGGATTTTCTTGCCTTGAATTCCTGGAAGAGAGAAAACAATCAAAAAAGAATAGCTCACAAATAATAAGGTTGCATGTCGAGCTAGGCATAACAGATACACAGCTGTCAACACTTTTCCTGCATGTGTTTACATTGCTTCATTACGAGATGTGCAAGCCCAGGATAAGAGGCAAAACAGGGCCAGGGTGTTTGCCATTTGACCCCCCAAAACACACTTAGGATCCTCCTAATAAAGCTGGTTGTCATAATTTACAACAGCCAGAGAGATGGGCTCCCTGGCAGAAGGGTAGGCAAATAGTTTGCCTTCCTTCAGATAAGCAACACTGATTATGTTCCACTGAAATTACATCTAATATGGGATTTTGTATATTTTGGCCCTCAGCATGGTACCACTTCTCCTGCTCTCATCTCTGAAGAGCTCTTAAAAGTCCAAGTGAGACATTTTGTAGAGATTTCAAGAAAAATACAGGCATTCTGGACAGCTTTCCTTTTTCAAGCCTGCACAAGAAGCTGTAACTCAATACATAATGGCTTGCCTTGGTTGTCAACAGTCACACTGGCCCAGGATAAAGCCCTGCTTGAGCCTATGACTGTTATATCACTGTGGCCGAGGCACACCAGCTTCACAGCAAGAAGCAGACAGGAGAGGATGTTGTTGTCACACCAGGCTGACTGACTCCCCAGACGGGATGAAACTGTGACACTTTGCAGTGGGATGTGCCTGCAATGTCTTGGTTCTCTGATTCCAGAGCCAGCTACTTCAGCTGCTCTGCCATCCTGTCCCTGTCATGTCCATTTTGCTTACCTGATTCAGCCTTACAAATTTATTTTTGGAGTATGAAAAGGTATTTAAAAGATATGCTTGATTTGCCCCTTCCTTTCTGTGTCTGAGTATGTACTGCAAAACTGGCATCTGTGGAGTTAGCAGCAGCTGCCTGCAGCTCTTCTGTTGGCAAGGCTGGAGCTGAAATCACATTCTCAAAGTGCGAGAAAGATAGACCTTCTGAAAGGAAACATCGGGTGAAAGAGCAGGAAAGCAACTTCGCTTCCAAACAATAAATACGCAGATCGGAAACAATTGAGGCACTAGGAGAAGGAGGAGGGAAAAAACCCAAACCATAACAGCAGATCTTCAGATGAACTGGTTTTCCTTGTCATAGGGAAGGAGGACAAGGAGGAAAAAGAAAAGCAAAACCACCCAACATTAGGTAGCTCAGAACTGACCGGAAAAAGATTTTTCACTTCATGATAAATCTGTAGGAGTTGCTACGTTCAGTGTCACAGTGATAAGCTGACATCCTGGTGGTTCTGGCAAAACAGACAAAGTCTTTCAGGACCTATCTGTCTGCTGGCTGACCTGCTGATGAGCCAGGCAACTACTTGCTGTTCCTGGTTTCATTTAAAATACACAAAAAATTGACCTGTTTCAACAGACCATTTTTTGGTTCTATCAACTCACTGTCTTTCCAGCAGACTGCTGTCTGATGGGGAGATTTCCAAACTGCTCCGTGATGCCAGACAATTACAGCTATAAATATTTTTATTATGGAATACCACAATATCATTCTGTAGAAAGACATAAAGACAAAGAACAGAATAAAAACCAATTTCCTTTACTACTAGACAGCACTAAAACTGTGTGCAAATGCTACCTTCAGGCTGCTAAGCAGATGACCTGTGGGTCACTTGGGGTCCAAGGAAAGAGGGATGAAGAATTCTGGAATGATGGGGAGCACACACACAAAAACTAGAGCCAAGCAGGGTAAATGGAGTTTTTTACAGCTTCACTGGATACAGCGTACAGATGTAAAGGTATGTGACACTGTTTTCTACAGCACAAGAAGGATTTCTAAAGCACTAAATTTGGGCACCCAGCCTAGCTGGTTTAGTTACCTGGCTTGTCTCCTTGAATTTCCTTAATAGAGAAGCTCTCCTAGAGGCAATTCAGAACAGAAGCCTAACACAGGCTTACTGAATTGCTCCTGGAAGTGAGTCTCACTCCCCCTATTTTTGCATTGACTCCAGGGGGAACCTGGAGAGCCCAGCTGGCTAGCTTAATCAGCCAAACTGGGTGGCTAAATTTGGGTGGTCTGAACACCTCTGCTTCTGCATGAAGCCTGGATTAGGACTGGAGCTTTGTCCTTAACACCTGCATTGCTAGAAAAATATATTGTTGCTCCTCAAGCTTATGCTGCTGTGGTTTAGATGAACTGTGTATTTATGTTAGACATTGGTTTTCACTTGGACATAGGATGTGAAAGTGAAAATCTTGTAGTGCGGTGTATTCAAGAATGGGAGGACTGGGGGAAGTCGATAAACAACATGGAAGCCATCAAAAGTTCACATTCACTTTGGGGCATTGCCTCAATCGAAGACAGCATCTTCCTGCTCTCTGAGTGGCAGGAGTGAATAATGAACATCAGTAAAAGCCCTGAGTGACTGCATGAGCAACGTGGTATTGTTCGCTCCTTGTTCACCAGCTCTATAATGAAATCCCTCTGAGTGCGCCTGATCTCTGTCTGGTTTTTGCAGCCTTCCAAACATGAACGCACCTCGCTACCTTCAGCCTGCATTATTGCATTCCAGCACACTCGCTTTGCATGATGTACCAGTTACCTTCAAACAAAATTTGGGCTAAGTTTGCACAGACTGATTCAAAGGGTGTCATTTAAAGAAGCTGAACTCTCACCACACATTTAGTCAGATGTTTCTTTCAGGCCAATGAAATAATACGCAGGCAGCCACCTCCTGAGTTTCCAAAGTTGGCCTTCAACAGTGCAGGCTCAGATCAGATTAGGAAGCTGAATTTTAAATTATTTCTTAAAAAAATAGGCCGAGTCACTTGTTTGTGGGCCCAAGAGCACAGTTCTTACCCCAACAGGATGAGCTGCCTCTCCTGTGGCAGAGTTTACAGTTTGAACGTGGCAGTATCTGCAAGCACTTGGCACACAGGAGGAAAAGCACTGGATAGACCTGGACCTGTCAGTCCACCAGAAGCTTGGGAGAATGACGTGGTCCTGCTCTGGAACATTGTTCCTTCCCCAGGTGATGCACAATTTTCCAAAGGGTTGCATTTTGTAGCCCAGACCTCTAGTCCCTTCCTGAACAGAGAAGCCTGCAAGAGAGAAACATATATTTATTATCAGAGCAATCCAAGCATGAACCTGATAGGTCAGAGGATAAATATTGTTGACAAAGATGGAGCTATTGTTACTAATACATTTTTCAAAGCAGAACCACAAAGACTCTGTGTCATACATCTAACTTTTCCATATGATGGGGAAGAGGAGTGGTGTGGTGGGAAGAGAGACTGAAATGTTTTCCAGTCTTGCCATTACTGCTACTGTGTACTGCTTCTTATAGTTCCTTCCAGCTAAAAAGGCATAAAATAATCTATATATATTTGGATTCATGCAGAGAAACACCAGAGAAGAAAAAAAAATTCCCATGCTCTTGTTGCCTGATTTTCACTATGCAGAGCACAGACTTGGAATTGTGCTATTATAGATTACATATTATATATTCCTCAAATAAGGGTAGGTCTGAAAACATCTGGCCTGGTCACATTGTGTTTGGCAAGGATGAAAGTTAATATACAAACTCTAATAACCAAGATCTACTGATAGGCAAAAAATGCTGAGATTTTGTTGTGTATACTTTGGGAGAAGTAATTACATTTCGTTATATAATCAGTTATACAACACAGATTCTCCTCGAAGTAAATGGTAGCTCCATCCATGAAGACTTTTGATGTGTGTTCCAAGAATTTGTAATAAATCAAGGAATAAACAGAATTTTTTTGGTGGCACAGGTTGGATGGATTACAAGGAAACAAAAGTTCCCTTGGAAAAAAAAACACTGGTTTTAAACGAAGACTTTGTTTTCACTGAATTTTTACCAAATCCAAGACTTTGAGCCATACATGGATCTTGGAAGAGTTTGCTTGAGGCCAGTGGTCTTCACATCCTGGAAACCCTTGGTCTCATAGCAGCTCACACGTGCACCTGGTCTGCAGCCACATCCCCATCCTGCTGCCAGAGCTGCTAACACTGAAGTGCTCCTAACACCTGGGTGCTCCTGGCTCCCACCATCCTGCTGCTGGAGCTGCTAGCACCTGAGTGCTCCTGGCTCCAAGGCTCACTCATCCAACAGTTCTGCCTTAGGAAAGGGGCGTCTGGAAGCTGCTTGCAGCCACCCTGAGAGAGTAATGTTTTTGAATACTCTGAAGCTAGCAGAGCTTCCAGCTTGATTGCAGAAAATTAAATAAAAGTTGGATTCTCATCAGAATCCAGACAAGTTGAATTAAAATAAGAAATTATCCTGCAAGCCTCTGCGTGGTGTGTGGCACTCTCAGTATTAAATGTCTTGGTTTCCTTCAGAACTGGAAGCATTTTTGTCAGCACACTAGGACGAACTATCAGCTGGCTCTCATTCAAGTCAGAGGGGACTATGCCTGATCAAATCGGTCAAGGGTATAAGCAGAAAGTTCATCTTTTGGGCCCATTTGTGTCACGTAGAAGTAACTTTCTCCTGTCACCATTGAGAAGCTTTAACATATTTACTGTGGTCAGCACTCAAGATCTCATGTTTCAGTGCTGCAATGCAGAAATGAGCAATGTAAGAAAGAGATACCAAATCATCCTGGTTCAGTCCGAAAACTTGTGTCTTCCTTAAAAGAAAATTCTAAATAATGAACAAAAAACCTTGAAGTATTTAAAACAGTCTGAAGAAGGAAAAAAACGGGGGGACCTTTCTAAACTCTAGCACTATTAGCTTGGCCCATCCTGTGTTACAGGTCTGCAGGAGCTGCCCAGCAATAATCTCAATATTTGGTCCTGGAGGCCAACAGTCAGTCAATAGCCAGAAACATTAGGCTGAGGGATTGGTGGGGAGATTTAGGCCACCTGACATGACCCCCCAGATTCATGCATAAGATTTTAATTCATTTTGTTGTGGTTATCCTGACATTCTGCTTCCTTTATTACTATGGCCTGCGGTCAGTAACACACCTGAAAGTACATGTATATTTTTACCATAACTTTGAACTTTCAAGAAGCCTCATTATCCTCAACGAACATATGTGAGTACTTTCCTGGAGACTGGGCATGATTTTACTCACTGGTTCAACAGGGGTGGCCAAATGAAGAGCCACTTTTTTTTTTTAAATTAAGTAGAGCATGACAATAAAGATTCTGTAAATTATGCCCCCCATTAAACCAATAGAGGCATTAATTTTGATGCAGTCATTATTTCTATTTCATGGCTCCAAATTGAAGCAACAAAGGCTTAAAATCGCTTTCAGTGTTTTACATAGCTCCACGTGGTGACCTAGTGCGGCTGGAGCTGTAACACAGAGGTGTATTTAAGGTTTTGCCTTGTTTTGTTTATTTAGCTATGTCACTGCATGAGTTCAGAAGGCCTTTTATTAGGAGGTCTTCCACCAGGCTATGGTCCACAGCAGTCTGTTGGGACTCTGTAGGACTGAAAATTTTGGTTGTAGCAATCATATAAATTTCAACCAGTGCCTTTAATGTTTTTCTCAGAGGCAGTATTTTATGAGTTATCCTCTGCAGTCTGGCCATCTTCAAAAAACATAGGAAAACCCTATTGTCAGCTTCAAGTTTGGATCTTTATAAATTAATACAGCAATCTCAAATAGTGCGAGAATATCTAATTCAGTAGACATGTTTGTAAACAGGACATTTTCCTTTCCTACCAAAGCAATGAAAAATGCATTTTCTTGCTGAATGACCTCCACAAAACGGGCTACGTCTATTTATGCAAAGGTAATTAGGTCATAACATTCACTTTTCCTGTTCACAGATTTACAACTTCTTATAAATCAAAATTGAAACTTTGCCTCATTTCCAGTACACAGTTTTTAAAATACTTCTGGTGACTATCAAAATTCTTTTTTTTTTCTGAGATATTATTTTTATTACAATACTTGCAATGGGAAATCTAATCAATTAAATCAGATTGTAGCTTTTCAGGAATGACATGGCAGGTCTCAACTCTTTTTAATGCTGAACACGATTTCGAATTT
Organism: Oreocharis arfaki; assembly: GCA_013398015.1. Lineage (NCBI taxonomy): Eukaryota > Metazoa > Chordata > Aves > Passeriformes > Paramythiidae > Oreocharis > Oreocharis arfaki. The sequence continues at coordinate 207,824 of VZRR01000417.1, forward strand.
TTAGTGAACATATGTTAGAGATTTTTCTAAGGATTAAATCCACCAATTTATGGGTATGCATCCTGTAGTTAAAGTCATACTATCGATTTTCATTTGAATGTAAACATATTCATTCAGTTGATCCTAAGCCTACAATAAAAAGACACTTATGACGATGTATCTTATAACAATTGTAAGCCTGTTTAAGAAAATGCCTTCAAATTCACCAGTTACATGTATTCACAGATATGTACATTTGCATATACAAAAATATATGCACATGTAGGTATGTTTATGCATGTAGCACTGAATAACATTGGAGAAAGTACCAGCATTTATGGGGCTACTCTCAATGCCAAGAAAATAATTAATGGACAGTTGCAATAATTCTGTAAATTATACTTACAATAATAATAATATATGGGCTTGAAAAGGGGCCACAGTAGCATTTTTGGCACAGTGTGAAGCTATTCATTTCTATTTATGCCTCTGCAACAAAGCAATTAAACACATGCATAAATCCCCAATAACCTGAGCTGAACTTTAAAATATTTCCAAAGGCTTTGCATAATGGGCCTGGGACATAAGAGGTCAGAAAGGGCACAATTCTACTTCCCAGAAAATACTGATATTTTGACTCTTTTCCATTTTGAAATGGAGCGATAGGATGAAAATATTTTGCAAAATGAATATTCATGAATTAATTTTTATAGCCAAGGCTATCAATTTAAAAAAAAAATTGACATATAAACCTTTATAAAATAGTAACATGTAAATTAAAATAAATCCCTGTAAGAATGGAGAAAACCAGAATGAAATATGCTGATGCCCTCCAAGTAAATAAAAATGAATTCTCCATCTAAATATTTTCTTTTCTCAGCACTATAAAATCAAGATAATCCCCAGAAACACTTCCAGTTTCAAAAAAGAAACCAGATTCAAATTAATTTTGTTCTTGAGGTGTTTGTAAACCAACCAACATGTACTATTTGTAGGCTTAGGCATGTAAAACAAAGCTTGATGCCTATAGTGCCTTCCGCACCCCCATTCAGTTTCTACAATGCTGCAGAAATTGACCTTTTTTTAATTTATACAATAACTAGAGCCTGGGTTGCATCTTCCATGGTTCCAGGTTATGAAGCAGCAGCTGGGTATCTTCATAATGGAATTTGGGTAAAACCATGCCTACAAATCATGCACATCATTTTGGGAGTAACTGAATACTGGAAACACATCAACTCTTTGCAGAGAAAAGCAATGAAAAGATGTACAGTTTGAGCTGGGGAATCAGACATTCTCAAAATCATACATACAAAAAATACGACCCACCCATAAAAAAATCTTAATTTAAAACCAGCCTGGCTTGCTCACAGCAAGATACACATCCTCCTGTGTATTCATGCTGCAGTAGTGCCTGCAAGCCCCAAGTCCCCATCACGCCACACATTGCACAAAGTGATCACACATTTATTTATTTATTTATTTATTTATTTGGCATTAGATTTACCTGCTCCTGAGTGAACAGGTAGAGCACTGATTACGGAGGACGCCACATACACCCAGCCACAGAAAGTAATTTCAGCCTCGGCCTTTGTTTTAAAAAAACACCTGCATTTTCATATGGAGAAAAGAATTTGTTTCACAATGAGCTGTCACAGCATGTTTGCTTGCTAATGAACCAAAAGCTCTTTGAATTCTGTCTCCCATTCTTCCCACACTGCAATTTTGCCAGCCCTGACTATCCCTTTCAGTGTTTTTTGTTTTTCTTTATTTTCTTTTTCTTTTCTCTTGAACAAAACATTCCTGCTTAGGCCTGCAGTTACTTAGTAATTCTCATTTCATTTACTACAGGGAAAGGCCTTGTTTCCATCCACAGAAGAAAGAAACAGATCGTTGTCACTGCTATGTGCAGACAGTAGTCCCTGTTTCATGGTATTTCAGTGGAAAAATGTATTTGGTGGTCCAGACAGGGACCTCAGGACAAGGCTTCTCTGCATCCAGGATCATGGCATAGGATACTGTGCCACATACAACCCAACCTAGTCCTGCAAGTGGCTGTACACTCCAGTGCATTAAATCCCCGAAGACTTCCATGGATGAGGCCCTCCTCCAGCATAAGAGTGTCTGGCATGTGTCAAAGCACGCCCTGCTCCCCAGACAAGCCAACCCCTGCTTCTAGCATCATAAAACACAGCCTCAGCCTCTGTTTTTCTGTATCGTCTTGAGCAGTGCTCCAGTGGGACTCTGCACAGGAAAGTGTATCTGCTTTGGGCTCCTGGATCAAGGCAAATCCTTTGGCAATTATGGCATTTAACCTTTCTGCTCCCTCAGATGCTCACTGGGGAGAAGCACATATTGAAGAAGTGATGTTATGCAAGCACAAAGTTTTTTTAACCTAGGAAATTTCTCATGGGGCCCATTATATCATATGAGGAAGAACAACTGAGTCATTTTTAAGTATAGGAATTTAAGCATAAAAATAGCCAAGAAATCCTTAGCTTGAGCATCTGTCCCAAACTCACCCCTCCTCCCTTTCCTTCTGCCTTCCCATCATGCGTGGGCTTTCCCCTGAGCTCATTCAGTGTTTTCTTTGCCTGCATTATACTATTGCATGTATCACACCTAAACCTTACTTCATGGCAACATGAAAGGGACTCCAAAGGCGCTCCCTTCTTCCCCCAGCTTAGCAGAGGAAAGCCTGCCTGGGCAGCCCACCAGAGTGCTGGGGGTGTAGGGTTCAAGAGGGTCTCTGGCAGCCAGGGCTGGGGCCTGGGAGCAAGAGAACAG